>PVKU01006699.1:0-99000 GCA_004027475.1 Anoura caudifer
GGGGGTGAAAGCGGTGGCCCCAGCGCAGACCCCCAGCCAGGTGCTGAGTCTCGTGGTTTGGCCGAGGGGTCTGTTCACCTCCACCTGTTGAAGCGAATGACATCGTATGTCGTGTCACCTGAGAAATCCAAAACTATGGTGAAGTTACTTTCGACAGCCAGCAGGTGTGAGTCAACCTTTTCATTGGTTTTCTTTTTAGGATGTCTACAAGGTCAGCCCAAGGACAGGAGGGCAGAGAATGAAGCTGTGAGACGCCTGTGGGTGACGAGGCAATTCTTACAGGCCTCGGGGATGGTACTCTGACCTCTCGTCCGAGGAAATGGAAATCTATGTCTCCAGTGATCTTGGCACTTTCCGCTACAACACGCTTTGACCCCCAGAATTCTCCTTCCCTTGTTGGAAGCAGCTGACTTTGAAGGGGTCCGGAGCCGACTCTTCCTCCACTGTGAGAAAGCTGCAGACTCACAGCCCGGCTGGAGGAGAGAGGGGCGGGCCCTGCTCAGAACCTCGGGGTCGCCTCTCCCCCTCGGACAGCTTTCCCAGCCCTGCTGTCTCCTTCTGATGCTTCATAAACATATTCCCAATAGGTGGAAATGAATCATGTTATTTAACCATCAAAGAAATGAAAGGCGGGATTAAGCCTGCAAATCATTTCAGCATGCTAATGCTTGGCTGTGGAAAAACCCAGGGCGTGAAAAGAGCCATAAATTCATTCTGCAAAGTTTAATTTACAAAAAAAGATTAGTCGGAATGAAGGGTGCTCGCTTTGAGAGGAGACAGGGAGAGGGAGCACCACCGTCAGAAGGACAGGTATTGGCCGCCGTGCACGCTGAGTTTTCCTTCGAGGGACTTCCGAGCAGACAGCAAAGCAGAGAGAACAGGTAGGAGCCTCCACGCACGCTTCACTCAATTCAGTGACGATCGACATTTTGCCAATCCTGATGTCAGAGAGCTTTTAAAATACAATTAAATCCACAGAAATTGTGTTTACGCCCAGCTTCCCATGACCACATCTACTATATAAAGAAAGATAAGTTTTAACTCGGTCGTCTCAGCTGCCTCTCGCACGCACCCAGACCAGGCACAGAACCCCCAACCCGGGCATGTGCCCTGACCAGGAACTGAACCAGGACCTTTTGCCTTGTGGGATGTCACCAAACCCACTGAGCCACGCCAGTCAGGGCAGCTCATATTTTCTCGTTCATCACTTTGTGTGGTTCGTTGTCCATCTCCTCCGACTGGAACGTAAAATGTGGGGGCTGAGAGGTGTCTCTTGTTACCCACTGAATCCCCGTGAAACACCGTCCACACCTCAGTCGGAAGGGATCGTGTTTACAAAAACGTCACGCTCAGGAACAGGGAGGGGCTGCTTTCAGGGCGTTGCTCTTTCCAGCGGGCAAGTTCTCCTGGGCTGTCACCGTGCTGAAGCCCTGTTGCATCCCACGGGAGACCGGCGTCGCTGCAGGTCCCACAGAGTTCCATTAGTATCTGTGCAGGGGGTGCCTTTGCCATTTAATGCCGGTGGGGAATCCACCACTTCCGCAGGCAATCCAGTGCACGTGGACAGGACAGTAAGTGGTATGGTACAGAGGCGGCTGAGCCAACGTACTCCCCATCCGCACATCCTCACAGGGCGGGTAATGAGAGGTGGAGTCTGCCCCCTCCCCCGGGGCCAGTAGAACAGGCTGGGGGTGACTCTGCACACCTGCCATTCAGGTCACAGCAGGCACATGGCTCTGCCTGGCTCTCTCTGTCCCAAAATGACCATCCTTAGAAGCCAGTCACCAAGTTGTGAGAAGCCCAGGACACTTGGAGATGTCACATGTGGGTGTCCGCACCACAGCCCCAACTGGGACCCCAGCTAAGAGCCACCATCAGCTACCAGATAGACAGTGATGAGCCTTCACGTGGTGCCAACCCCAGCCTGTGAGCCAGAGTCACACTGCAGAGACAGGCCATCCCTGCTGTGCCCGAGCTGATCCCCGTGCCCAGAAACTGGGGGGAATAACAAAGGGCGACCACCGTTTTGGCCACTGAGTTCTGGGGTCACTTGTTATGCAGCTGCAGATACTAACACACGGACTTCTGAAGCCCGCCCTCTTGTCGCTCCCAGCACAGAGGAATCTCGGGGTAGGAAATTACAGGGACGGGGTGGGCCCCCTGGTTGGAAGAAGGGTCCAGGGGGTCCATGCCGGAGCTGTGCATCCCAAGCACACGATTTTCACGTGAGCTGACTGGAGGAGGGACGTGGTGGAGATCCTACCACCTGGCGTCACTGTGTGGGCGCAGACACCTGTGCCATTTAACACCTTGCTCCTCTGAGAGAGTTTCCTACCCCTCCCATGTCGTTGTGAAGGCAAGCTAAAGCTCCTCTTTCTACCTGTAACTATGGTTAAATGAGCTACTGCCTCAAGAACTAGACACATCCTTGGGTCCATAATGTCATTGGGGCCCCCGGAGAATACAGGCGGACCTACCCCGTCCCCTCCCCACCGCCCGCACACTGGGCCTCCTGCTGTACAAATGCTAGAAATGGGGCCATTCCGCGGTCAGCTGTCCCAGCCCTCTGAGCAGCCGGCTATGGAAAGACAAGCAGCATGTGTTGGAGCCCAGCGTTGTCATGGCCTCCAACGTTTCACGTTAATGTCATGCATCTGGAAAGAAACCAGAGGAGCACGAATGACATCAGAGCAGTCCAGAGGCCCAGAGAGAAACGGCTTCCAGCAAGCGTGTCCCTTAGCCGCCCGCGAGTCTCGGTGCTGGGGAAGCCGCTGTGGGGGGGCGCGGGGCCTGGTGAGTCTCAACCCGTATGTTCACCCCTTTCCAACCAGTGGCCGCCTACATGCGGCATAACACAGGGCCAGCAGGGGCTTGGGGAGCTCGCTCCCCTGCAGACTGTTCTTAGGAAAGAAGCAAGACTGCTTCAAAGGAGTCGAAATGTATAAGAAAAGGGATTAGGCCTTGACAAGGGTTGCTCAGTGGGTTGGGTGCCGTCCCACAAAACGAAAGGTCACTGGTTCGATTCCCAGTCCAGGCATATGCCTGGGTTGTAGGTTCTGTCCCAAGTGGAGGTGAGTGCAAGAGGCAATCGATGTTTCTCTTTCACATTGATGTTTCTTTCCCTCTCTTTCTCCCTCCCTTCTCCTCTCTCTAAAAATAAATTATAAAATCTTTTTTAAAAAAGAAAAGGGATTAGAAATAAAGCAGTGTTGGAGACGGGACAGAAATAGGGGAGCAGTGTCCTGTTAACCGTGCGTTCTTCCTTGAGGCCGCCTGGCCGGGTCCTTGCTTCCCTGCAGCTCCCCGTCCATCACCCAGGAGGGCTGTTATCTCTGGTTCACCTTTGAATGAACTGAGGTTTAAAAAAAAAAAAAAAAAGCCTGGGTTCACAAATGTCTCTGATGGGGAGAAATGAGGAACGCAGGGCTACACCCTTCCTAGGGGATGTTTGAAAATTTGCCATTGTTCCTGGAAATTCACAAACTGCTCTCAAAGTTTAGGAATGAAGAGGAAAAGTTGAGAGCCCTAAAGAGGGGAAAGGGGTAGGTTCAGGGCTGCGGGAGACCTCCCTGTTGTTTATCCAGATGACTCACTGTATCGTGAGTGTGCTCACTGGACTTCTTTCTCTGCAAGGGAGTGTGGGTTCTGCATTTTTTTTAAGAAAACATCACTCCATCTCTATTTTGATTGGGGTAATTGCCTTTATTATAAAAATCCAGGTGATTTAGCTAAACATGGATATTACAGACAGCAAAGCAGAAAACAGCTAACTCTGATGTCCTAGTATTGCCTTTCACCTGAGTTTAATCGGATCACTAACTTCAGAAGCAAAAGCCTTTCCCCTCTGCTCAGAAAACCCAATTCTGCAACACCACTGCCAGCGGGGGAGAACGGTACCTGCTCAGTGGACCAGGAAACAGGTGGCCAAGTTCTTTCCTAAACTTTTTGAAGAACAGCACTGAAGTGGCTATGCATTTCTGATTAATCAAGACGTAGGGTTGAATCCAGCAAACATTTTGAGACCTCTTCTGCTCCAGAAATACATATATTTTATGTCATTTATATCGATATATATACATGTATGTACATACCATGCACACATGCATGCACATAGGTACGACACAGACAAGAAGACACAACTGAGGTCTAAGAAGTTGGTGACAGGTGGATGGAGTGACTCTCACAGGTGGGGGAAGCCCTCGTTCTGCCATTTAACCCTACATGTTGGGTCATTACATCGGAGGTGGACGGTCAGCACGCCTTAGAGAGCACTTGCCATGGCTAGGATTTAACCGCACCCTGGCAAAGTGAAGCTGTCACCCTTTTCACTCTGCCATCATCATTTATTGAGGACAAATTTGCCATAAGTGCAAATTACCAGAGCATCCAAAACAAAATAAAAACCAGAGGCAGCCAGACCACACTCTCTATGGCGTCCTTGGGCAGTAGCACCCTGCGCACTGTTGGCTGGTGATGGCCGGGTGTCCGAGCTTCCTGCACCCGGGATCCGTCACTCCGGCGGCTCCCCATGGCTCCGCAGTTAACCCGGCCCATCAGACTGAAGCCCAGAGTTAGGAAACTTGCTTTCTCCTGCCCAATTCACACTTGCCCTGTGTGCCCTGTTTTCCTTCTGGGCCGAAGTTTATAGAGATTCAGATTGAACACACACAGGAGTGGCAAGCACTGAGCTCAAGTCCCCACATTCTTCAGTGGCGTCCTCAGCTGTGAGAGCAACACAAAAGGGCAGGATCGGAGAAGCACATGGGTGGAGCGACTGATTTAAGAAATATGGTGTGAGGGTCAGGAAATGTGGATTTCAGCTGGAGAGACACCATCTCTTGAGACCTCCCTTTCCCCATTATAAAAAAAAAGCTCTCTGACTTCTGAGGAATTGAAACTTCACACATATCAAAAGATTTAAACAATGGAAAGTTTTTAAGACTCACAGAAGCGACTTCTGAAAAGCTTTACGCTCATACTTTCATCTGAGAAATTCCAGCGTCCAGTTTGGAATCCATGCCAGTTAAAAATGTGGATCTCTCAGATGCGGCGTCGGGACCGCTCCACTGGCCAGTGATGACAGCGCACGGTGACCAACTGTCCCAGGTTGCCCCAGACGGAGAGACGCCTCCCTGCACTCGGCACTTTCGATGCCACAACTGGACACGTTGCGGACAAACCGGACGAGCTGACAGTCCGGAGCCACACTGTTCCTGCAGTGACACAACCCTTAGACCTCTTCAGTTTCCCTAATTGCCAGGTGAGGCTCACCTGTGACACCTTGGCAGGTCAGGGACAGAATGGACAGATTTGAGGGTGGAGCTTGGAGAACAGCAGGCTGGGGGTGATCTGGCCACTGATCGTGGCAGCTGGGGGTTGGAATTTCCTGGGGTGGTGTAGGAGGCATCAGGGTGGGCCGACTCTTCAACAGCCTGGCTGAGCAACAGTCTAGTCTGCACCCCATTTTATGATGATTTAAGCAGCCCGTGTTTAGAGGAAAAAAATAATTCCTGTGTCCCCCATATGTGTAGTATACCTTTAAGGATTCTACAAAATAGAAGGGTTTTGTTGTTAGGGAGGGAGAGGGAGAGAGAGACTCCAGCATGCACATCTCAGTAACGTCTAAAATGCCTGTCCTGTCCCTCTCTCAGGCCCGTCCTCATCCTCTCTCTGTGTCTGTATGTTACCTTATCATGGACAAATCAGTGGCTGAGATGGGAATGACTTTTTCTACCTTTTGTGTCCATGTCAGCGTGACAAACTTGGTCAGTTCAACTGTGTCCTGCCTCAGAAGGGGCACTGCCTGAAGAAAAATCACATCTACAAAACACCTGCCATGTAACCTCGAGACTAGCATCTGACTGAACTACTGGGCAGGTCTGTGGTAGACCAGCCGAAGTGACACGTCATAGTTGTGGTCCACACCTTTGACTGGTGGACTTTGACTCAAGAGTACCCTCCAGAAGGCAGGTGAGCTTCATTTAATCAATTGACGGTCCTAGGGGCCAAAACTGAGGCTTCCTTAAAATGAAGGAATTCCCCCTCAAGACCACAACATAAACACTCTGCCTGGACTCTAGCCTGCTGGTCTACCCTGTGTATGCTGGACTTGCCAGCCATGTAATCACAGGAGACCATCCCTTAAAATTTCTCTCTCATGAGCAGGTGGTTCTCCTATTGGTTCCGTCTTTCCAGAGAAACCTGACTTGTGGCCCCTTAAATAATCTCGAAGGACCAAGGAAAAGGATAACTGGAAAGATAAAAGAAGTCCAAGGTAGGGGAGGGGTGGCTGAACCAGCTTAGAGACCTCTTCTGCCCAGGACACACTGGCCTGCTGATGTCCAAGTGCACAGAGCAAGAGGGGCAGAGACCCTTCCTCAAAGGCCACGAGTCTGTGCTCTTCTTCAAAAGGGTCATTGGCTTCCCATTCAATTGAACATTCTACTCTAAGATAGGACCGCCACGTCTCCTTCTTGCAATGACAAGTATTAGGAAATGACAAAGCTTCTTAGTTTCCACAATTCTAAACTGGATGCTCAAAATCAGCATGAAAACAGGTCCCTTCCAAAACTCTTGCAGCTGACTCTTCCTCTCTGACAGAACCTGGGTTGCTCATCTGCTCCACGCTTTTCAGGCTGCCTCTCAATTTGAATACAATCTAAATCCAACTCAGGACCCAACTTTCTCCCCCTTCCTCCAAGTTCCTATATGATTAATGAAAGGTCGTATCTTCGCAGCTCCAGCTGGTGGCTCATTACTCATTTCTGCAGCATTAGCCAAAAACAGCTGCTGTCCACGTCGGCCGTGGGGATACGCACCATCAGCCAGTCCGCTCATAACTGAACCATCTTCATTCATGTCATGCTTTCGTGGGGGCGACAGCTGCTGGATGGTCTCTAGTTTTTGCGGAGCTTTGCAGCCATGGAAAAACCTCCACGGAAGGTCCTGCAGTTTAGTTTAACGCAGATGTCTGGACCTGGGGTTGGTACAGAAACTCAACAGCAGCAGTGATTGTTCTTCATGACTGTAATGCGCAGGAAAAGACCCTGGCTTCCAAACTGGAAAGTCCCACAGTGAGTCAATCCCAGACTTTCCACCTCTGACCTCCTCAGAGGCTGGGGCGGGAGCCTTGCGGTTTGGGGCCTGGGTTTGAGGGGGGGGTTCGGCGTCGGGTGGTGGTCAAGGTCCTGAGGCCCCGTGACTGGCGCTGGGAGTTGGGCGTGGGGCTGAGGTCACTGCTGGCCTCTCGGCTCCTGAGTGTCAGTTCGGGCTGGCAGCGGAACCGTGCACGGAGCCCAGGCAGGGCTGGTTGTGACTTCTCATTTGTGTTTCTGGCCCCAACAAAAACATCTTCTGATTGACACATTTCAGAGACCTCCTTCACTTTGGAAATTGGAGATATCATAGAGCTGTTTATGGTCCGTCCTCTTAAAAAGCCATCTCAAACATGCCAGGGTGTCTGCACGAAGCCGCCCTCGTTCGGGGGCTCAAGGGCACGGGCTGTGGAGGTGAACAGTGGAGCGGGGGCAGCGCTGGTTCCCCTCCAGTCTCAAGGTCGGAGCTTTTCTTCCACCAGTCGACGGCTCTCACCATAGCTTGACGGCTCAAGGACCTTTCCCTCTAAGAAGTGACGCAATCATTTTGAACCCGTCACAAATGGAATGGTAATTTACCAGGAGTTGTTGCCGCCAAGCTGACCTGTCCTTGATCCCCAGGCGCATGGGGAGGAGTGAAAAGAGTAGTTTTGAAATTCCCCTCCTCTAGTTTCTAAAATACTCTATGAAGAGCATCACTTTGTACCTCTGGCCCCACCTGACAGCTTGAGGTTTTCTCACCGTGCAGGCGAGGCTCAGGGTGTGGATGGTGATAGATCGGAGGCCCTCAGCAGAGAGAGAGCATAGGGAGGGACAGCCAGTGACTCTCGGTGGCTACAGGTGACTGCAGAGCAGTTGCAGAGAGTAAGGTCCAAGGGCATCGCAGCATCATCACAGAACGAAATGTGTCCTCCTGCCCAGGCAAGGGTGGTGCGGGGTTGGAAGCATACCTGATGGTCTGAGGACCTGACCCAAGGAAGTGACAGGGGCTTGAGGAAGAGATGACACAGGGCATCTAGAACGCACCTGGCTTCGGCAGCCCTTTTACCAAAGAGTAACAGTGTTGCTCTTTCATAGAAACACTAGGTTTGGAAATAAAACCCTGCTGGCTTTTATGTGGTGCCTCAGTATTTTATTTTCCCAGGAGTGACTGAGGAGGAGGGACCTGGCTCTCCCAGGCCTGGACAGCTACATGCAGCTGCACCTGGCCCCTCACACCCTTCCTGCTCCCAAAGGGTCCCCTGAGTGCTCAGGGCTGGAGACCGCAGGGCAGACCCTCCAAGGACCAGTCACTGGCCGCGCCCACACACCACTGAGGCCCATGGGCCGGGGAGCAGGGCAGGCTCTCTGGGGAGTCATTTCAGTGGTTTTCTGCTCCCAGACCAGCATTCCTCAGGGAACAGCACACTCAGGGACACCAGGCTGCCTCCTCCAGCAGCCACAAGGGTGGAGCCAGGGCCACCATGGGGCTGAGCCCAAGGGAGACAGGAAGGGACAGCATCTCTCTTGGGACTCCTCCCCTCTCCAGCTCTCCCAGCCAGTGGACTCTTCCTGGCTCCCAGCCCCTGCGGCTGCAGCCCTCAGAGACGCCACCACAGGGCCAAAGCTCAGGTGGGGAGGGATGGTTCTGAATTCCCGACCTAGGACCAGGACACCCACTGCTGCCCCATCATCCCTGTATGTGGCTGAACACGCAGGGCTATCAGAGGGACCCTGAAGCTACCGCCACCACCCGTGCTCCCACTAAAAACCACTGTGCCCCCCCGCCCCCGCCGGGAAGGGTAGTCTTTACTTTGGAGGAGGTTCTCTCCAAGCCCCCTTGAAATGCAGATGCACTTGCAGGATAGGGCATGCTAAGCTTCTCATGTCAGAGATTAGCTGGTTAGATACCTAACCAAATGCCTGGAAGCAGCCATAGGGCAGACAACGCTTTGGAAAGAGGAGTAAAGAGGGACAGTCCAATTGGGGGTGGGAGCTGTGACACCCCCAAACCAGAGTGTTTCCAGGGCAGTGGGGTTATTGTCACCTGGAGGAAGGCAGAACAAGGGAGAAGCAGGGAACGTCCTGGGCAAAGGAGGGACACCGGGATGACAACTGCTCCCCTCACTCCCCCCGGAGTCCAGCTCAGACCCCCTGGGAAAACCAGCACAAGGTAAAACCAAGTCTGACCAGTCTCACTCCCTCTGGGTCGTTTTTTGTGACCGTTGAATCAACCCCCCTGAAGTCCCCTCCCCCATTTTCACAGCCCTACAAAGCTGGAGAGCAGCTATAACTACTTTTGTTGATTTTAAATAAAGTAAATTAATGAATCAAACAGTTAATTGATAATAAAAGTCAGTGTCCCTGGATGTTATGTTTGTGCATGCAAAATAATTCTGAAAGTTACAATCAGCCTGTCCCAGCACCCACTTTCCAGAAAGCATCCACTGGCCAGTCACCCACGGAAACAGCTAAGCAGGGGTCTTCTCAGGGAAAGCTCCTGCCTCCGGGAGCTTCCCAGTGGAAAAGATGCCTCCTTCACAGCCTAACAAAGCTTCGCCCACCCGCACAAACTCCAGGGTAGATTAACTGGGCTTCCTTTTATCCCAAACAGCATGTGCCAATGTCTGATTAATGTCACAACACAAGCATTTTGCAACGAAACAACACTGACAGACCCTCCTGAACCAGTCACGGGAGGAATGTGAGGCAGCCCAGGTGCTGCAGAGAGCAAGAATCTTCTGAAGGCGTGGGCGTGGGGGTGGGGGTGGGGAAGGGGAGGGAGGGCGAGAAAGAGAGAGAGAGACTTGTGCATACCTGACCTATGAGCCACCAGCCTCTTCGGCTGCAGAAGCCGCACTGCTTTGGCTTTATTTTGGAACAACGTGCAGGCTCACAGAGAAGTCATGGGGCACCATGCTGCACAGCAACATCTACCAGTGACTGAGCATTGTCATCTTCGAGACCTGAACTCAGGACCTTGCAAACAGCATAACCTCCTCCAGGCATCACAAGGATTCTGAGAAGCCAATGCAATTAGGATCAACATTCCACAGCTGTGGAAACTACTTCCGGAGAGGCCGAGTTAATTGGCCCGAAGTCAGAGTCGGGACAGTAAGCCAGGTGTGTCTGACCCCAAAGCTCAAGCCCTCACCACCATCTCACACCTTGAAGAATCTTTGTAGGCCACGCTCTCTCTCCCTCAACCCTGGCCTCGGGCTTACCCTAACAAGTGTGCAACACTCAGAGAGGGCTCCGCCTTGGCCTAGCGACAAAATACCCCTCAGGGGCAGGCGGTCAAAACATCCTACCTGAACCAAAAGTCTTAGCTGATTTTAATAGAAAACAATAATTTATTGGACACCAAAAAATGACCTGCTGCATAAATTGAATTAACCACAGATAGCCGACATTTCCTTCCATTTATATTAGGGATGCAGACTTGCTTAAATACACTTTGTGGCATAAACACATCTCTTTTATGGGATCTTTTTTATGAGTTCTTTAAACATGAACTCATTTAAAATGTCACTGCATTAATTAGGTTCCAGCTTGAAATGTTGCTGGCTCATTCGGCTGTCCCTGAGAGCCCAGGTTTAACCACTGAAGCAAAGACATTAAAGGCCATTTCTGCGGTATCATACAAAATGTTCATCTTATTAATAAAATATTTTAGGACTTCCAGCCAAGATGGAGGCATAGGTAGACACACTGTGCATCCTTGCACAACTAAAAGAAGGTCAACAACAAATTTAAAGACAAAAAACAACCAGAACTGACAGAAAATTGAACTGTATGGAAGTACAACCCCAAAGAGTTAAAGAAGAAACATTCATACAGACTGGTAGGAGGGGCGGAGATGGGCAGCCAGGGCAGAGAGGACTCATGGCAACACAGTGGCTGGAGGACCAGGCAAGGCAGCGGCTGACAGAGCAGGTGGTCCCACATTTGCATGCAGATAAACTGAGAGGGACAACTGGGGAGCGAGACAGACCATACAACCCAAGGCCCCAGTGCGGGGAAACAAAGCTTCAAAGCCTCTGACTGAAAACACCTGTGAGGGTTGCAGCACCAGCAGGAGAAACTCCCAGCCTCACAGGAAAGTTCATTGGAGAGACAGACCCACAGGGTCCTAGAATGTACACAAGCCCACCCACCAGGTAATCAGCACCAGAAGGGCCCAATTTACTTGTGGGAAGCGGGGAAAGTGACTGAAATCCGGCAGAGAGCTGAACAAGTGGCACTGTTCCTTTGTGGACCCCTCCCCCAAATGCAGTGACACAACGCAGCGACGTGGGTTGCCCCACCCTGGTGAGTGCCCAAGGCTCTGCCCCTCACTACATAACAGGCACACCAAGACAAAAAAAATGACCCAGATGAAAGAACAGATCAAAGCTCCAGAAAAAATACAATTAAGCCATGAAGAAATGGCCAACCTATCAGATGCACAGTTCAAAACACTGGTGATCAGGATGCTCACAGAATTGGTTGAATATGGTCACAAATTAGATGAAAAAATGAAGGCTACAATAAGTGAAATAAAGAAAAATGTACAGGGAACCAGCAGTGACGGGAAGGAAAACGGGACTCAGATCGATGGTTTGGAGCAGAAGGAAGAAAGAAACATTCAACCAGAACAGAATGAAGAAACAAGAGTTCAAAAACATGAGGGGAGGCTTAGGAACCTGCAGGACAACTTTAAGTGCTCAACATCCGAATCATAGGGGTACCAGAAGAAGAGGAAGAGCAAGAAATTGAAAATGTATTTCAAAACATAATGAAGAACTCCCCCAATCTGGCAAAGAAAATAGACTTCCAGGAAGTCTAGGAAGCTGAGAGAGTCCCAAAGAATTTGGACCCAAGGAAGCACACACCAAGGCACATCATAATTACATTACCTAAGATTAAAGATAAGGAGAGCATCTTAAAAACAGCAAGAGAAAAGGAAACAGTTACCTACAAAGGAGTTCTCATTAGACTATCAGCTGATTTCTCTAAAGGAAACTTACAGGCAAGAAGGGGCTGGAAAGAAGTATTCCAAGTCATGAAAGGCAAGGACCTACATCCAAGATGACTCTATCCAGCAAAGGTATCATTTAGAATGGAGGGACAGATAAAGTGCTTCCCAGATAAGTTCAAGTTAAAGGAGTTCACTATCACCAAGCCCTTATTATATGAAATGTTAAAGAGACTTACCAAAGAAGAAGGTAAAAAATATGAACAGCAAATTGACAACAAACTCACAACTATTAACAACCGAACCTAAAAACAAAACCAAGAAAACAAAAACAAAACAAACTAGCAAACAACTGGAACAGGAACAGAATCACAGAAATGGAGATCACATGGAGGGTTACCAGTGGGGAAGGGGAGGGGGGAGAATGGAGGAAAAGGTAAAGAGAATAAGAAGAATAATTGGTAGGTACAAACTAGATAGGGGAGGGTAAGAATAGTATAGGAAATGGAGAAGCCAAAGAACGTACATGTACTACCCATGGGCTTGAACTAAAGGTGGGGAATGAGGGTGGGAGGCAGTGTGCAGGGCGAAGGGGAATAAAGGGAGGGAAATGGAACAACCATAATAGCATAATCAAAATATATTAAAAATACATAAATAAAATATTTTAGACGTGTGACAAGCAGAAAACTTTAACCCATAATCAAGGACAAAAGTAGTAAATAGATACAGATCCTGAAATGACCCAGAGGTTAGAATTAGTATACAAAAAGTTTGAAACAGATATTTTAAATATGTTCAAAGACTTAAAGGAAAATAGGGTCTCAATGAGTGAGTAGATAGGGAATCTCAGCAGAGAAGTTGAAGCTATAAGAAGAAATAAATGGCAATTCCAGAAACAAAAAAACCCACAACATCTAAAATGAAAAACTTAATTGGAGGATCAGATTAGATATGGCAGAAGAAATGGTTAGTGAACTCAAAACAGATACATATTAATCATCCAACCTGAAGAACAGAAACGAAGAAGCTCAAACAAACCATTGAGCCTCAGTGACCTGTGGGCTAACGTACAGGTAACAAAGTCTCAGAAGAAGAAGAATGGGAGCAGAAAAACATATTTAAAGAAAGTATGATAAAAAATTTCCTCAGATTTGGTGAAACACATCAACCTACAGAGCCAACAGTCCAGAAAACAAAACCAAGGCAAATTAGTCAAAATTTTTAAACTAAAAAAAAAAAAAAAGAGAGAGAGAGAGAGAGAGGAAGAGAGGGGAATCTTAAAATGGAGGGGCAGGTAAAAGAGGAGAAGGAAGAAATGATCCATTACTTTCAGAAGAACAACAAGGCAGATGATGGCGAACTTCTCATCGGAAACAATGGAGGCCAGAAGACAGTGGGATGGAATTTTTAAAGCTCTGAGATTCAAAAAAAGAAGACATTTTCAGATCAATGAAAGCTGAGAGAATTCATTGAGAACAGACCTTTTCTTTTACAAGAAATATTAGCAGAAATTATTTAGTATAAAGGAAAATGATACCAGATGAAAACTCAGATCTGTAAAAATGATTGAAGAACACAAAGAAGATAAATATATGGAAAAATACAAAAGACGGGATTAGTTCCTCTCTTAAGTTCTGTCACAGACAAATTACTGTTAACGTAAAAATCCTAGCATTATAGGATGAGATTTGTAACGTATGTAAATAAAATATGACTTAAACCCAACCATAGCAATAATTATATTGCGTAAAGAGGACTAAGCACTTCAATTAAAAGGAAGAGACTCTAAAGCAAAACCCAATTATCTCCTGTCTGTAAGGACCCGTTTCAATGCACAGGCACAAATAGGTCAAAAGTGAAAGAACAGAAAGATAGGCCGAGCAGATGATGATCACACAAAAGCTGGTGCGGCTGTACTGATGTTAAACGAAGCGGACTTTAAACCAAGGAGTCCTGCCAAAGACAGAGAGGGACATGTCGTTAAGAAGTAAAAGGGTCCGTTCGAAACGAAGACACGCAGATTCCCGCGTGCGCTCTTTGAGTGAGCACAGCGGTGCTTTTCCCGTAACTCTCAGCTGTCTCTCCGTTCCGCCCCGCTCCAGGCCACTTCTCTGTGCTCCAGAGTCGGCGGAAACACCACCGCGTTGCTCGGACCCTCCTGCCTCTCCAGCGTCCTCTGTGTGACCACGGATTCGAACAAGCAGGCGTTCTCAAGGGAGGTTTGGACGGCAGAAGTGAGGCCAAAGCTTGCCATTTGCTTCTCCTGCCGGTAAACAGAGAAAAGTGCTTGGTGTCTTACTCTTTGTTTTGTCTTGTTTTGTTTCTGTTTCACGCCAATGACAGCAGAGGTCTCAGTGTCTAGGAGTGACCTGGGTGTCCCTCCTGCTACCGAGGATGGGAGCAAGCGCTGGAGCCAGGAGCCCCACCTGCTTTCCTGGCTGTAGGGGCCTCCTCATCCCGGGGCCCTGTGCTGGGGGTGTGGTTCTGCAGTCAGCTGCTCCCCTGGGGGTTTGGGGCCACAGTGTGCTCTGGGACACGTCCTGAAAGGGCAATGCAGCCTGTTCCTCCAGCACTCCCAGGGATTCCCCAGGCCAGTCAGGGGCCTGCAGTCAGCTCTGCCCTGTGTAAACTAGCCAGAGAGGGTTCTGCTTTCAACTTGACCCTGACAGGTACAGGTATGCTACTCTAGTAGCCGAGGTGCTCCAAGGCAGACACCACGCTAACCTTTGGTGGTAATGAGGATGTGCCTGGACATCATTCCCGCTTCCTCCTTCAGGTGAGTTTCTGTTGCGCTTCGAGGCCTCGCTCCCTCGTCTGCGGAAGCTTCCCTGACTTTCGAAGGCTTCCTTACAGCTCCTTCACCTGGGTTTCCACCACATTTTGCCAGTACCTTATTTTCAGTAGACTTTTACATTGTATCGTATTATTGATGTACAGTTTATCATGTAAAAACCATCTTCCTCCCTCAGAGGTCTGTACAACCCTGAGATAATAGGATATCACATGTACGCCTGCATTTCCTGTCCCCAAGAAAAGGGCCAACAGACTGCATGTGCTCAGTGCAGTGTGGGCCAGGTGGCCCGGGGGGCCCCACATGGAGTGCCTTCCTGGCCCCAAAATGACAAATGTCACTTGACCAACACTGACCCCTGCGGGTGCCGGTCCCTGTGCTGAGCATTTTCTCCTGAAGGAAAACAATGACACGTCACCACCCCCACCCCCGACGAGGCAGCACTGTCATTACGCTCATGCACAGGTGAGGAAACGGAAGCCCAGTCCTCCTCAAGTCAGCTTCTGCTGGGAACACAGAGGGATCTGCCGGCCACCCCACCCATGGCCCCAACCATGTCACCTGATATGCAAAGGCCACTAGTGGAACCAAGATGGACCCCGACTTTAATGAGAAAAGCAGAGAGGAAGACCCAGCCCAGCCCTGGTGAGGGCCCCCCACCGCTGTGCCCAGGCTGCCCTGCTCCATCCCCACCTCTGGCCTGGACCGGGCCTTGGGCCCCTTGCTGGCCCCCTTGCTCTGTCTGTATAGTTCACCCCAAATTGTCCTTGCAGTGCACTGAACTTGACTTTCCCGACTCTGGATAGAGAGGGTGCTTGTAATTAAATTCTGTTCCCAACTCCCTGGTCCCATGGAGGCCGTCAGGGCTTCAGCATTTGCCAGAGGCGGATGGCAGAGGCACCCCTCAGCTGCAAGCTGGCCCGTGCGTGTGCACACCAGCAGCCTGGGAAGGAGTCGGGTCCCCCTCGCGAGTCTGGGGGTGCCCACCCAGGGTTCGCTCTGCCTGCCAGCTGTCGGAAGGATGCCCACCCCAGAGCCCCAAGTGACTGATGAATCATGGCCCCAGCTCTCTGGCAGCAGGTGCCAGGCTGACCTCATCGCCAGGTGGGGCCTGGCTGGGGCTGACGGTGAAATCTTCCACGTGCTTCTGTGCACATTTCTGTTTACGTTTCCAGCGGGTTTTATTAAGTATGAATCTGCCATTATGATCACAACTCATTTAAGGGAAGAACATTGAAGGCAGAGAGAAAGGCAGCAAGTCCACAAAGCTGACCACAGGCAGAGGTGAAGGGGGCAGGCAGGCCCCATACCACATGCCTGGCCAGGGCCTTGAACCCAACTTCCCTGGTTCAAGTTTTTTCATGGCTCTTTGGACAAGGGGGGCCTTTTATTAAATCACGTTCATAATTCATTGGTCCCACAAACTCAGTTGAGCCTTGAGAAGCCCACGCTCCTATAAAAGGGCTTCAAGCACGGCTCCAAGCCCTGAGCCTTGTGACAGTCGGTCCATCTCCTGATGGGGGTGGTATGTCTCTTAACAAGAGGTCTGCTGAGAGAATGTTCATCAGACTGTCAACTACAGCCTTGGGTCTTCAATTTGCAGGGAGCTGGGCAGAGAAAAGGGTGAAGGACTAAAAGGAAGGAGATGTTATTTTTCAAGCAGAAGGGTTCAAAATGTCACGATGGCCTGGCTCATGATCTGGCTGGTGCCTGTCCAGAGGCTGGAAAGTCCCGCGGGAAATAAGAATTAAGTGGAAAAATAAAGCCCAAAACTTGCAGGATGACCAACAAGTCACTGGATCCTTTGGTTTGTGCCAAAACTATTGAATGTAACACTTCATTAATATGAAATAGTTTCATCAGTTATGAAACATAATTATGAAATGAGCATCTGAGAACCACCGCTCAGCTGAAGAACCAGACCAACACCTTGACAATGACCCAGCTGTCTGCTCCTGATCGGTGGGCCTGTGATAAGCAGAATCCTAAGACGTGTGTTTCTTGCTGCTGCTTTCAGAAACGGTTGACGTACGTATCTTTAAGCACTACGCTGTTCAGTTTCCCCGTGGCCGAGCTTTATAAAAATGGCAGTCCCGTAACGACTATGCAGCCTTCTTCGACGAGCTTTTTTGCCCTCAAAGTTTTTTCCCGGATTCATCCAGTTGCTACAGTTTGTTCCTTCATAACATTTTACAATATCAGTGCAATTGATATGTATATTGCTCTTAAGATGAAACCCAGTCATCTGGCTGAAACACTTCAGGTTTGACGCTTTTAACACAGCCTGAACCTTATCACCTGTCAGTCGTGAACGTTCTTTCTTTCCTTTCCTATCGCATTACCTCTTATTTTCCGACTGTGCTCGCTGGGGCTCCCGCTACCATAGAAATGATTGTCGTGGTGTCTTCCTCGTTCCTGAATTTAAAGTTCATCCCTCTGGCGTCTCACCGCTGAGAATGGCGTGGCGCTCGTTGCGATAAACACCAGTTGTCAATCACTAAGGAAGTCTCCTCCCACCCCTACCTCACTGTACAAAGCAGGCAAAAGTGAGTTTGCACTTGTGACTATGCAAACGCGGTTTACCCTTGTATCACTATCTATTGATTATTGCATCATGTGTTTGTATTACTACTGTGAACCCACCTCAGCCACCCCGTGTACACAGCAGACAAATGCCGTGCGACGGACCGAGCTCTGCTTATTTTCAATAGCTATTTCATTCCCATGGCAACCCCACGAGACACGAAGTATTAATAAGGTTTAAGGTTAATATCTCAACTGCCTGTAAATAATAACAGAACCTAAAACACATTAATCATTCTCCTATCAAATTACAGACTGTTTTTCCTGTATTTCAGTTATTTTTCCTTCTGTGATTACTTTCTTCCTGAATTGCCTCTTTCAGTCATTCTGTTAGGGAAAGCCTGTCATGCACTCTGGTTTTTGTGGAATTGTCCCGTTTTGTTTTTTAAAAAAAAATTTTTACTATGAAAATTTTCAAACACGGCGAAGTTGACAGGATTCTGTGGTGAACACATGTTGACTCACCTTCTAGATTCCACCATTAAAATATTATACTTATTTTATCAAGATCTATCAAGCTCTTGAGCCCTTTATCCATCTATCAAGGCATCTTAATTTCTGATACATTTCAAAGTCAATTGCACCCACTTGGACTCTGCCCCCACATCCCGAAGCCCACCTGTCATTAACGCCAGCCAGAGGTTCCAGAGTTAACAAAGAACCTTCACAAGCAAGCCCCTCCTAGCGGTCAAGCCCCCTCATCTGCATCAATCCTCACCAGAACCCTAAAAAGGAGGAGACCAGCTCGGCAAGTGGCCCCCAGTCAAGAGCTGGCATCTGCAGAGAAGACACGTGAGTTCCCACCCTGTCATTGCGTCATTGCTTGAGTTCCCACTGAGAGAACTGAATGCTTTAATTAAAAGCATGCTTTGTAGCATAAAACATCCTCAGGGAGACATCATCGAGTCTGGCTTCCTGTTATTCACACCTTTGGTTTGGATTGTGTTTGAGTTTGCTGCCTGGGCAACTTAGGTGGATCCCTAAGAGGAAGAAAGACGATTTCCACTTCTCACCTCACTTTACTCTGGGCTCACTTTGCGCTCGGCACAGGGCGTACTCACCCTGCTTTCTGCCGCCTGTGGCAGGAGGAGGGGACAAGGTCCCCAGAACAAGACACTGACTCCTGTGATGCTGTTCATCTTTCTGGCTTGAGAAAGGCAGAAAGGAGACAGACCTCAGTTAAGGCTCCCCGGCTCTTTGGGTCAAGGGTTTCAGTTACTGAGAAAGTAACTACCATGTCAATGTTGATGCTGTCTGCATAAACACATACTCCTCTTCTTTTTCTTCTCAATTACAGTTTACATTCAATGCTATTTTGCATTAGTTTCAGGTGTACAGCTTTACATAATCATGTACTTTACAAAGTGTTCCCAGCTGGTATTTCCAGTCCCCACCTGGTGCCGTACATAGTTATCACAATCTTACTGACTACATTCCCTGTGCCGTACTTTACATCCCCATGGCTATCCTGTAACTACCAATCTGTTCTTCTCAATCCCTTCAACTTCTTCACCTAGTTCCCCAAACCCCCTCCCCCCTGGCAACCATCAGTCTATTCTCTGTATCTATGAGTCTGTTTCTGTTTTGTTTATTCATTTATTTTGCTCTCTAGATTCCATGTGTAAGTGGAATCACATGGTATTTGTCTTTCTCTGTCTGGCTTATTTCACTTAGCATAATATCCTCTAGGTCCATCCACACTGTCACAAATTATAAGATTTTATTCTTTTTCTGGCCGAGTAATATTTCGTTGTATGTTTGTGCCATGGCTGTTTTGTCCACTCGTCCACTGATGGGCACTCGGTGCTTCCACAGCTTGGCCATTGTAAATAACGCTGCAATGAATGCCACATACATCTTCTATAATGGCTTTTTCTAAACATGACTCTTTAGCAAGATTTAGTGTCAAAGTTGTTACAAACGAAATTTCATACATCTCTTAAGATATCAAAATTCATTACATTTATTTTTGTCAGGAAAAAAGTTGCAATCAATAAGCAAAGTTAAAACAATCACACAAATGGCCACTCAACCCTAAGGAGGGAGGATGCTCTTGTCTGGCTGATGCGGATGGTTTCCATGGTGATGAGCATCCCTGCACAGAGCTGGGTGAGTCGGTGTGGCTGGTGCACAGGCAGGGAAGGGCAGAGTTATGTGCGGAAAGGCAGTGGCATGTGAGGCTGGAAAAGGGAGAAGGGTTCCCATCTCAGGGCCTTGTCATTAGAACCGGTTCTCAAAGTCAGCGTGTGCTCGGTGAAGTGTTTTGAGCAAACGTGTGATGTGGCAAGCAGCCTCCAAGATGGTCCCTGGTGATCCCCACCTCCCATGATGTTTACATCCTGGTCTGATCCCCACCCTTTGACTGTGGGCTGGGTGGAGAGTTACCTCTACTGAAAAGAGCGGAAATGACAGGACATCATTGCTGAGACTGGGTTATAAAAAGACTGCGCCTTCCACCTTTGTACTGGGGGAAGTCGTGGCCATGCTCTGAGCAGCTATGGAGAAACCCACATGGCAAGGGACCAATGGCTTCAGCCCACAGCCACGTGAGTGACCTGGGGGTTGACCTTCCCTCCACCCAGCCCTGCGATGCCCACGGCCCAGGCCAGAGCAGACCCAGAACCACACAGCCGAGCTGCTCTGGGATTTCTGACCCTCAGAAGCTGCAAGGTAATGAGTGCTTGCTATTTTCAGCAGCTAGATTTGGGGGATAACTTCTTACACATCAGTTGATAACGATTACAGATGGTCTATTTGTACGTTATAAAATCAGTCCTGGCACATTGTGGAGAATGGAGGCTGTGGAGATGGTGGCCTGGTAGGCATTTTAGGGACAGTCAGGAGGAAGGGCACACCCGGTGATGACTAGCTGGCCTGTGAGGGGTGAGGGAGGGGGAGGAGGCAGAGGAGATGCCCTGGTTTCTGAAGGCTTGAGCATCCTGGGGAGGGGCAGAGAAACCTCTCACTGGCAAAGCAGCAGGAGTGAAGGGAGTGATGGGGAGCTCAGGCTGGGAGAGGTTGATCTGGAGACGCCATTGGACGCCCAGGTGGTGGCAGCGCATAGCAGTAGGAGGTGTAAGTCAGGAATTCCAGAGGCAGGATCAGCAGCTGGAGCTATGGATTTTGCAGTCGGTGGCATTTGGGCAGGACGGGGCTGAGGACAGGGGTACAGGCTCCGGCCAGGCAGCTCCACAACAGTTACGTACCCACACCTCAGTTTCCCGGTCTGCAAACAACAGATTTGTGGAACATGTGAATGAGCTATCCTGTAAGGCACCTAGTGTGTAGCAAGTATTGAAGAACAGCTCCTCTGAATTAGAATCTTTGGAGAAAAGAGGAGAATTCCCAATAGCAGGATGGTCTGGGAAGTCCACGTGAATCGGTCCCCAGTGTTTTGGTGCAGCTGTGCATCTGTGAAGACAAGGCTACTGCCAAAAAGCTCAGCTCTGTTTGTGAAAGGGCCACGTAAACAAAGCGTGGCATGGGTCTGCTTTCAGGATCCAAGGCAAATGCAGCAGGAAAAATAATCCCACAACCCTTTCTCAAGTAGAACGAAAAGTCTGTTGTTTTAAGGAGTTGTGGGTGAAGAGCAGGTGTTTACTGCTTGTGAAGTATTAATCACAGCTAAGAAACACCTTCACAGCAACCTCTAGGCTGGTGGTGACCACCGCCTGGGCCCCGCAGCCCTGCCAAGATGACAGTCGGGGAAACCTTCCCGGAGGAGGCGTGTGTTTATCTTGGTGTGGTTGGCACGGAGGAGGGGGAGAAAGGTCATTCAGGCCAGGGAGAAAAACCAGTAAGGACTGTGTTCACGAGCAGGCGGTGTCTGTGGGCAACTGGGACACAGTCCTACTAGGGCCCCTCTGTGGTTTCGAGGGCTTTGAAGTCCAGCAAACCAGTGAGGGACTTGAGCAGCAAGACACGGCAGCATCTGCCTAAGCCTGAGCCTGAGCCTGAGCCTGGAGCAGCTGG
The DNA here is from genome assembly GCA_004027475.1 of Anoura caudifer. Taxonomy (NCBI): domain Eukaryota; kingdom Metazoa; phylum Chordata; class Mammalia; order Chiroptera; family Phyllostomidae; genus Anoura; species Anoura caudifer. The sequence goes on from PVKU01006699.1 coordinate 21,380, forward strand.
TCCTCATGTTCAAGAACCTGTCGATGGACTTTATGAGTGGGGGTGATAAGCCTCTGTTCCTGCCCAGGCATCTAACCCAGCCTGGTGACAGCGCTCTTTAACCGTCTGTCCCCATCTGGCTGACATGCCCCCTGTGTGGGCTGAGCAAGTTCCCCAGGGACTGGAATGAGGCTCCCAGGCATAAAAGCAGCAAGCTCGGGCAGGAGTTGGGAGGAGTTAGCATTCTCTGGGGGAGTCCAGCATCCCCCAAAAGTGGCCCAAGGAGTTCAGGGCAGGGCATTAGCATCATCTGCCAGCCACGCCCCCTGTCCCATTTGCTGTGACCTCAGCAAACTAATTGACCTCTCTGAGCCTATTCCCCTTCTCTGTAAATGGACTTAGCAATTAACAAGACAATGCGCTGGAAGTGCTTGAAGAAGCCTGAACTTCCAGATTCCTCTCTCCTCTGCACCGCCCTGAGCCAAGCCCAGCAGCCTGGACTTCCTCCACTTCCCAGCCAGGGCTGCTCTGCTTTGTCTTGGCGCCAGCAAGCTTTGAAGCCTCTGGAAGAGGAACAAGGGCCGCACCGAGGGGTCACAGTGGCACAGCTGTTGGTCACCAGAGTCGCCTTTTGTTCATGATTCACTTTCTCCAAAAAGACCAGCAGAAGATGTCAGCAACGAGGAGGAGGGTTCCTGCAGCTCTGGGCTCCGGTTCGTTTCTGATGTGAATGTTTCAACCGTTTCCCGCACAATCGGCCCGCCTGAACGCAGTCTTACCGCCCAGCGACGGGTGGCCGTGACCGCAGTGGCCTTCTCATCACCTTCCTACCACTGCTCTTCTCCGGGGCCACGCAGATGCCCTGTGCGCAGGGCGGTGCTTCCACCCCCCCCCCCACCGAGTCTTCCTCAGCAGCGTCCCCCACCACTTCCCTCCCTCTCGACCACGGCATGCAGGCCACACGTGGGAGCTCCACGCCCACGTATGGCTCACACTGCTGCCTGGTCCGTGGCCCATGGTAGTCCATGTCCTTGGCCAGCTCCCGGCTCCTAAAGCCATTAACATGCTTTTTCTGGGAACTTCCCTCCCTCCCGGATCCAGATGGGAACAGGGTCTCCTAAGAGTGTTAACAACAATTTTAGCTAATGTTTCTGGAGTACTTACTCTGTGCCAGGCACAGTGTTCAGTGGCTCATTTCCCCACCCGGCAGATGTGGAAACTGAGGGAAGGAGGGGTTTTCAAACGTGGCACACATGTGATCAGGATGCGGAGCACTTGGGCGGGGCCTTGGAGCCCATGGACTGAGTCTGTGCCCTTCTCGGCCACAGTCCCACTGTAGATGGGACTACACGTCCCAACCTGCCCCTGCTGAGCTTCAGCAAACCCGCAGGCCAGGCCTAGAGGGGCAGAGTCCTGCGTCCCCACATTCAGCACGGAGACGGAGAGTGTGTCGGAGGCAGACAGAGGCCAGTGGTGCTGCGCGAACTAACGGAGTGACCATCTGTCTCGCTCCCTCCTGCCCGGGCAGCCAGGTTGCTCGCTGGACACCAGGACAAACATGCAGATGCCACACCCAAGGGGAGAGCCCTCGTTACAGGGACTTTGTGCCACTACCAGTGGGGTGGCTGCACTGCCAGCCTGGACCCCATGGACATCCCAGAATCCGGGCTGCATTAGCACCCCGAGAGGCCCCATACCAGAAAAGAGGGCCCTCCCTGCGCCTGCGCAGGTCACTACACATGAAATCCCGCTCAACCGCATGGCAGGAAGTCCTGCAGAGCGGTGATTGCACCTGGTAGCCACTTCACCTTTTAAACATCATGTATCAGATTCTTTAAACAAAAAAATCCACTTTGTGGACACCCTGAGCACCCTCTGGGGCCACCCTTCAGGCAGCCTAGCCTAGCACTTCTTGTCTCCGTATTTGTAACAAAGTCCCCTCTTCACTCGAGTGGCCCATTTTGGTTTCTGCTCCTTTTCCTGAACTTCCACCAAGTGGCTCAGCCAACCTGGATTTATAGCAGGTTCTGAGCTTAGCCTCTGCCTGTCCCCACCCCCACCCTCCCTCCCACTCTGCCGCCACCTGGTGCTGAGCTCCTTGCAAAAACAGCAACCATCTGCAATGCATTCTGAAGGTGATGTAGGCTGGGTTCGCCCCATTACCGCGAGTCCTGTTGTGTTCCATGGAACAACTCGACGTGAGTCGTTCATTACATCTTCCCAGACACGAGGAAGGGGACGCGAACAGGACAACCCTGGGACCAGGAAACACCACGCACCGGGGCACTCCTGTGCGGTTTGCAACAGCAGGTTTCTCCGCACATGCACACACCTGCAATTGCTCGCTCACACTCAGGGAGAAGAGTGGTAGGTGTCGTGCCCACGGTGGCCTCGGGAGCAAGTTGGCCAGGGCGGTGAGAGGTGCCAAGGTGAACAACTACATCTGCTTCTGCAGCTGCAGGACCCAACCCCCCCAAGTCCCCTGACACTTGCAGAGCCTCGGAACCGGAGTCCCATCTCGAAGGGATGAACTCAACCACCATCGCCGTATTCTTTTCCCACGGCCGCCTTTGCCAAGGGCCAGGTACTTGAAACAACGGCAATGCCTCCTCTCACAGTGCTGGAGGCCACGGTTCAACTCCAAACAACGTCCAAACCGCCCCGTCTTGTCCACGCCTTGCTCCCGACTCTCAGTGGGAGCCCAGCCGCCCCCGTTCTTGTCTTTCTCACCCTCTGGGTGTAACTCTCCCAGCTGCCTGCCCACACTCGGGGCTGGGCCAGTCGGTGCCCGTGATCTCTGGCTCGCTCCTGTGAGCATCTATCCATCCCAGGCTCTGCCTAGCAGCCTTCCGGGCCCCGCTCAGGGGCCACCTTCCTCAGGAGGGACTGGAAATCTCGTAGGGCCGCGTCAGCTGCAGGACAAGATCTGCGGGCCATCAGGACCCAGGCCAACACTAAGGCCAGTCTTGCTCTGTCACTTCCCTGTGAGTAAAGCGCCCACCCAGGGCCTGGGTGAGACGTGCACCCTGCAGGGTGCTGATGCCTGGGGCGGCTGCCTCTGGTGGGAAGGGCTCCTCCCTGGGGGTGAAGACAGCTATCCCTTGCTGGACAGCTTTGTCCCTTATCTTGCCTCTGAAACTTTAAGAACATTAGGATACAAAATGCTTTAACTCACAAAAGGTGCACGAGGGCATATGTAGGCTCTGGTATAGTTACTGAATAAACAAAGAAATTGTTCCCCTTGTGTCACCTCCGAACACTCTGATTTGATGCTGTCACTGACCTGGCTGAGCTACTTGAGCATCTTAGAGCCAATGGTTCTAAACTTCAGTTTGCAAGAGGATTCCCTCAGGATGTTCACTAACCTTCAGATTTCTGGGTCCCAGGAGGTGGGGTAGGGAGAGGGGAGCCCAGGAAACTGCCTTTCAACACATCCCTCCCCTAGGTGATCGATGCGGGGTCTCCCAGCTGCTCAGAGAGGCAGTGATGGCAGCATAAGTTTTTAATTTGTGACTTTACACACACACCATGCACACACACACACCATGGACACACTTACACATATCTACACATACACACACATACTCACACAGCACGCACACACATGCACACACACCTCTACAATTAGATTTGCACAAGTTGATTGGCCACTTTGGCTTTTAGAAGGTTGTGCATATGTGGGGATAATTGGTCGTTCTTGTCCCTGTGTGCAAACAGATGTGTGGGGGTGCTGGCTGTCAGGCACAGGATGGTGGCCTGCTTGTCACCACCACTGTTCTATTTCTGGAGGCGTGGCCTTCAGGCCACAGGGAACTCAGATGCTTGGATTAGTGGCCAGAAGTGACATGAGGACACAGAGGAGGCAGAGCTGGAGGGGATGACCCCTGAGGGAGGGCCCAGCCTCCCGTGCACGGAGTCCAGAGGCAGGTGACGACACCAGCCGGCATGAGTTTGCCCAACATCCAAACGTGGATCGAGGAGAGCGCCTTGCAGCACCTTACACCGTGGGACCCATGGGGCCACTGGGCCAGGCCCACAGCTGCAGGAGACACAATTCCTACCACAGGCCATTTGAATGGCACCTGAAGACATTTCCTGTCACTTGAAGACCCACATGCTCCCTCCTTCCCTAGTTCCCGCCTGCAGCCAGGCCCCAGGACTGGCTCTGCTCATGAGCTGTGCTTGGCGGGTGTCACTTTAGGGCGAAATGTATTCAGGAGCCCTCTTCCCTGTAGCAAGTCCTGAACATGAGTGACTCCAGGGGGCTGGGCAGGTGGGGAGGAGGGGCACCCGGTGTACAAACAGGGCCACGCTGTACAACGCATCCGTGGGACGCAACTTCTACGCCAGGAGTGGCTAGAAAAATAGATCTAAAATACTTCCTTGGGTGAGAAGCAGGGGCAATAATGAAAATAAGGTTGAAAATTCTGATTTTTTGAATCCAGTTGACCCTCGCACAGTCACTGTGAAGACAATATACTTGAACCTTCGTTTGACTACAGAGAAAACATCGGCACGGAGGAGCGAAGTCACTCACCCAGGCCCCACGTCTGGTGAGCGGAACACCCGATTCTGACCAGCTCGTCCAGCTGCGCAGCCTGGGCCTCTGCTCTCGGTGGGCGTGGTGGCCAGCGCGCAGGGGACAGCAAGACAGAGGTAACACTCGAGTGCGACTCCAGGACAGGAGGTTCTGGAATGTTCCTAGAGCACACCCTCCTGTTCTGCCTTTTCAGGTTTATTTTCCTCCACGCCTCCACTCGGAAGATGCGAGTGTCCCTATAGTGGAGAAATAGAGGAAAGAAGAGGGGACAGTGGTCACCACCGTCACTCAAGTGTCATTCCCTCAGTCGCAGGGCGATGGGAAGGCACAGAGGGGTTACTAACACAGAGAGAAACTGAAACAGTTTGCCAGCCTGAGAACAACAGCCTTCGCGCTTCTCTGCTGGGCAGGCCCATGGCCTCTACTTGGGCTGGAGGGAGCTGCTCCGTTTTTCAACGGCTCTCTTCGTTTTTGTTCCGAGTACCATGGGGGTCGCGGGCGGGGGGGAGATGGCATTCTAATCTGAATCGCTTTTAAACTGTTTCTTTTTTCCCCTTCTGGAAGAGTTCCTGTATAAATGCTCTCTCTCCGAGTTCATTTTCAGGGGCTTGTTTTTCTTTAAAAAAAAAAAAAAAAAGCCTACAGATTTTTCTCTGCAGACTTAACGTCTGAAACACACCCAGTTCCCTCTCAAATAGTTTCCTCTGTGCGTTTCTCCATGTGGGTTTTATTCCAAACGGAGCCAGTGCTGCCACAGGCCAGACGGGGCCCGTCCGGGAGGCCAGGGCAGTTTCTGCAGGTCACAACCCAGAGAGGAAGCGCGTTCCCCACCCGAACCCCTGCCGGGGCACCCTCCTTCTTTGGACAAATGACATTTCTACAAGTCCCCCTTCATGGGAAAGATAATCTTGGATTCTCGGCTGCAGGTCTGGAAACCTGGGCACACACCCCGCATTGCCACCAGGTATGACTGTCGACCCCACCAATCATGGCCACTGTGCTCCGGCCGCAGCCCACTGACTTGCCTTCCCCGGGGTTCTCACCCAGAGAAGAACTGGGCACGCTCACATTGGCAAGGAAGCGGACTGGGAATGTGGAACGCATTAGGCTGAAGATGGGAGGCTGGAAGGAATGAGCCCGCTGCTTCAGGCAGCTCAGTTGCACCTGATATTAATAAAGGAAATGAAGGCTGAATGGTATTTAAAGCAACCGTGCAAATTGGAACAGGCTCATCTAGTCAATAAACAGGAAGAAAATCCAGAAGTCAGCAATAAATAAACTGAATAAACTCATTCAGTCACTGCTATTATTTTTTGTAAGCTACCCATGGGACTTGGGTTTTTGAAAGATCTCACAAGTGTTTACTTCTCGTGTTGAACTTGAACTGTTCCCTTCTCATTGGAACGGGGAGCTCCTTCGGAGCATGGGTCAGGAGAAGGGCCTGGCATGTCAGAGGCAACCGGGTCTCATGCAAATTTTGCTTCCTGCTAAATAGTTTTCAAATTCCCAAAAATGTACATAAAGACCGAATTTGCTCAAATAATAATGACGAAGATTTTTTTTGAGTATGAGCCAAGTACTTTACCTAAATTGCCTCATTTAACACTCACCAAACCTCATTTTATGTTATGATTTCCATTCTATATGCGGGAAAACTGAGGCCTAGGGAGATCCAGGAACTTGACCAGGTCACACACCTCAGTGACGCAGGAGCTGGTCAGTGACACGGGAACTCAGCTCCAGCCTGGCAGCCGACTCCGGGGCCTGTGCCCTTATTTCCTAAGACTGGCCCCCGACACTCAGTTACCCAGAAGCTGAGAGCGTGGTGTTATCTTTCGGCCGTTCCAGCCTTATTGAGAAATGCCTAGCGTGTGACTTCGTGACTGACAGCCTTACATGGCTAACCGATAGTGGCAAAACGATGACCCCCCTCCAGTGTTAGCTGCCGTCCCCAGCGTGCCACATAGCTACTACCATTTCCTCTGTGTGAGGACAGTGCTTAACCCCTTACCCTCTTACCTTTCCGGTACAGGGTGGGGCAGAAGTAGGTTTACAGCTGCATGTAAAATACAGTCTATTCTTGTACTGACTTATTATTATCACACTATTTCCTTTTGAACAACTGTAAACCTAGTTTTGCCCACCCTGTATACACTCCAGATTATTGACTATGATCGCCATGCTGTACATGAGGTCCCCAGCACTTACTCAGCTTACAGCTGAAGTCCCTGCCCTGCGACTGGTGTCTCCCATTTCCCCCACTCCCCAGCCCCCAGGAATTGCCACTCCACTCTCTGTTTGCAAGAGTTCAGCATTTTTAGCCCCCGCCTGGAAGTGAGATCACACAGCACTTGTCTTTCTCTGCCTGGCTTATTTCACTTAGCATAACAGCCTCGAGGGCGACCCACGCTGCTGCAAACGGCAGGGTTTTCTTCTTTTTCGTGGCTGAGTGACATTCCATTGCATATACACAACACGCACCTTCTAAATTCACCCGCCCATCAGGTGATGGGCACTTAGGTTGGGCCAAGTCCACATCTCGGCTGTTGTGAATAAGCCGCAGTGAACACGGGGGTGCAGATATCACTTTGAGATCCTGTGTTCATTTCCTGTGGATACAGGCCTGGTGTTGTCTTTTACTATGTGAATAGCACACACCAGTGTTTGCACAAAGCAGAGGCAGTAAAATCAGCCAGGTTACAATTTGATACGAAAAACATAAAGGTAACGCAGCAAAATTCGCAAATTTATAATCTATTTGTAGAGACAACACTAGCAATTAATTGAGCTATAATTCAAGTTAGTGTATAATCTCCATTGAAATCACAGCCTATTTGATCAAAGCCCAGAATTTTGTCATTAAAACCCAAAGTGAGCGCCAACCTGGCAACACCCAGATCTCCCGCACGATGAAGTCAGCAAACCTACTGCGTAGAAGCTGCTCTGTGAGCGCTGCAGTCTGCAGAATTCTGCAGTGAAGACAAAGAGAGGACACATGGAGAGGGGAAGGAGGGGTCAAAGGTCAGGGAAGAAACAGGACAAGCCCCTGGCCTGTCCCCGCTTCACCCTAGTCAGTTATGCCCCTACCCTTGAAAGCCATGCCACCACATGCCTGCTTTTTTCTTTGTCGAAGCGGTGGGGGGCGGCGGGGGGGGGGGCAGAAGAGAAGGGGAGAAGGAAATGGGAAAAGCATGAAGGAACGGGATGACAGAAAAATCACCAGGAGAAGAGAAAGCTTTAAATGGCCTTCGCTTTGCTCTGAAGGTGAGGAAGTGAAATAAAATCACTAGAAGAACCCCCATCACCGTTCGCAATCTCAGCAATGGCTTTATCATATTCGCTTCTACGGAGAAAACAGGCAGGAGGAAGTGGATGGATGTTACAAGGAATGCTACATAAAGTCACACTACGATGAGGGCTGAGTGCTTTCTGATGATAAGACGATTTGCAAAATTAGGTAACTTAGTCTCCTGTTATTACCAACAGGGATTCTGAACACAGGGTGTGTAGACCTTGGAGGGATCAATAAACCTAAAAAAACGCAAATTAAGTTTCTATGGTTTTTCTGGGAAGTGGCTCTGGAGCTCCCTGGGTTCGCAAGCAACGGCCCCATCCCGGGCCACGGATCCGGACAGAGGTGTTTTAGAGGCTCTTGTTTTAAAGTCCTCACCTGGCCAGCATTTGTGAATCTGACCCCAGGGTGCTGCCCCCAACAGGATAAAACAGTGACTTTCTCAGACTCTCGGATATTTGTATAGAGACCTTTCCAAGTGAACATCTGTATCCTTGAACCCTTTCTTTTAAGGTTTCAAGTTTTCTCACCACAGGCCAGATTCTCCCAAGTACGCACCGGCCCGTCCATTTCTCTTAATGTCCGGCATTCGCAGAGCCAGCGCTATGCTCCCGCAAAGCTGACCCGCACAGGGGAGAGAGGGCCACCTGCCTCATTTCGGACACCTGCCGATCTAACCCCAGGTCACAGGGACTCTTCTGAGAGCTACATAACCCTTTGTCTTATGTCAAGCCCCTAGACAAGCGAGTGTCTGGCTCTTTCCATTTCATGACCTCCGAACTCAGGCACTTCTCCTTCCTCTTGCGCTGACGCAGTGAGTCGAAAGGACGAGAGGACAGAAGGTTATGTGCTTCTCCTCGAAATTCTATCTTGTGGGATTCAGTGCCTCTTTAGCCTGTCACTACATTTTAGGGTCCTGACTTCTCACCCAGGGTAACAGTTGTCCCTCCCGGCCTCACGCCACGCACAGCATGACCTCCATGGCCTGTCCAAGCCACTGGTCTCAGTTCTGACAAAAAGGAGACCCAGCAGCAGTGGCCCCTCCCAGCCGATGCCGGTTTAGGTTGACCGACTAACCAGTGCTCTGTTGGTAGAAGGTGATCAGCCAGTCGTCAGTCTAGCTGATATTGAGACGTCTGGCTCACATATGCCCATCGTGGCAATTCGAATACCATACAGTTCTTTCTTAAGGAACCGGCTAAAACTTAGATACTCCCCTTATCCAGAGAACTCTTAGTTCAGTTTGCCTCATGGAAACTAGTGCAGAAAGACAGATTTTGTTTCACCAATTCAAGCTGCTCGGGAAAGGCATGCAGAGGTGCTCCGGGTGGTGGTGAGCTCCCTATCATGGAAGGGCTCCTAATGTCTGGCGGGTCGTGGACCAGGAGTAAAACAGGGAAAACTCAGGTGTTATACAAGTCGTTGAATTCTGCCATCTGTACGGTGCCTTGCAATTCCAGAACTTTCTGAATGTAGACAGCTTCCAGTGGGTAATGAATAAGCCCAAAGCCACTTCAAGGATGGCACGACTCAGAGCTCAGTGATGTCACCATGATGTCATCATGGCTACGCTCGCGCTCTCTCTCTCTCACACGCATGTGTGTGCTCTCGCTCACTCTGCTTCCTTGCTGTGGTGGCTTTGCCCTCGGCCTGCCTCCCCCTCTTGCCATGGTCAGATGTCACAACAGCTTACAGAGCCTGTGTACTCCTGCCTGCAAGTCCAGGGGAGAAGAGGGCAGTTGTGGTCCAGCATTTGTGGCAAACAGCTTAAGACCTGAGCTGATGAGACTGCAGCGGGCCATTCATCCATCCTACAGCGATCACTGTGGCCACAGAGATGAGAAGCACTGTTCTGGTTATCCACTGCTGGGTAGCAAACCTCTCCGGAACCTAGGTGCTAAAACAATAATCCTCTCACTATCACTCATGGTTCTGTGGGCTGGCAGTTTGGATAAACTCGACTGGGTGAATCTGGCTTGAAGCCCCTCTTGGATTTGCAGTCAGACGGTGCTGGGAGGTGCTGGGAGGTGCTGGCTGTCTGGAGCTTCCCCATGCAGTCTCCCCAGCTGGGCCAGCCTGGACTCCCCCGCAGCACGGAGGTCTCGGGCTGTCAGGCTGCTGCCCTGGCAGCATCTCACGAGAACAAGACCTAAGCGTTTGGTATGTTTATGGCCTGCCCTCAGAAATCACATAGTTTCGCTCTGCCCTACACTATTGGTTAACAGTTACAAAATCTGATTCAAGAGGAGGGTACATAGACTCTATCTCTTGATCAGGAGTGACAAGGTTCTAGAATGTTCTAGAAGAACAGCCAACTTTAGAAAATAATATCCACCCCATATCCTGATGGACTTAATTCAATCAAAACCCAATCCTAAGCTAAGAACCCCAGGGTTGACAGTCCCCCCAAAAAACTTGTGGTCATTGATGGAGAAGAGGGACAGGAACAGGGAGGAGAGGAGAATGACCCCTCGCTTCAGAGTTGACACAGGCGCTAAAGGGCAGGTGAGGGAGGGAGGAGGTCATTGTTTTCTTCCTACTTTAATTTTTAAATATATATCCCTAATTAATATGTATGACTTGATTTTGTAGAAAACTTACATTTTTAGCCAAAACTAAATGCAAAAGTTTAATCTGTAGAAAGAAGACATTATTAAGGCCCACCCCACTGACACATCCACCAGCTGAGAAGAATTGTGATGCGCGGGGCTGAATTCTCTCCGTGCTGGTTACAAACAGGTGAACGGCATAAACACAGGCAGCAGTGAATAAACTATATTCAGGGGCTTGGACAGACCGGTTTTGTGCTGACAAACAAGGTGCTGATTACAAATATTTCTGGGAGTCTGATCATTAAGCACTTTTGAGATTACAAAATTCTTTCCTGTCCTCATCCTGTTATAATAGTCTTAAATTCAAGGAAGAAGTTAGCAAATGCAGGTACAACGTGTAGAAAACAAAGCTTTACTTCTTTAAAATCATCAGCAGCTCAGTGTTCTCATGCTTTGGCCAAAGCGACTTTGACCATCTCCTGGGTACTCAGGCATCATACTGTTTTCTGACTGAGGGGAATGTCTACCAAAAGAAATAGGAAATGTATTATTATAAACTCACCATCAAGAGGTAAAAATCTACCCTGTGCTTGCATGCTTGTTGTTATAAAGATTCCTTTCCTTCCACCCAGATGGGCGAGAGCTTCATTGGAGCATCCCTGCTGTGAGCCTGCATCTCTCCCTAAATCAATGGAAGGCTTGTCAAAATAAGAGCCCTCCACCCTCCCACTCTGAGGGATGGCCAACTGCAGACCATCACCTGTTGGTGGCTACCGTGAATCTGTGTCTGTCCTGGAGGCCTGCCGCCCTGTGGGGACAGGTGACGGGGGCAGTGCCTCGAGGGGAGCAGGGGCTGCTCTGGGAAGGATGCTCAGTGCTGTGTTCCAGCCCCCACCCCTGACACCCACAGCCGCTTTCACTGGCTCTCGGCCCAACCGCCCAAAGAATGTGCACCCGGCTCTACTGTTTGGCGATGGCCCCGTGGGATGTCTGAGCAGCTCTCTCCTCTCAGACGCAAGCTGTGCCAACCATGCAACAAAGAAACCAGCTCGAAAGTTCAGCGTTCAGACAATGGCCCGTTGTCTGCTCTGCATGAAGTCCAGCAGCAGGCTCGCCCGACTCCTTTGTTTTTTAACCACATTAACTACATTGGCCTATTGTTTTAACATTACGTACAATTTTTTGGATCACAAAAACCTACCACCATTTTTAATTTCTTGCAGGGTACACTTATTCCGGAATGTGCAAGGTCTTCGCCTATGAGCAGTATGAGACCTGCTTTCGCCGACAGGGCTTGTGCCCTCCCTGCAAAAATGGGGAACCATGCAGGCCTGAGAGCCAGCCCAGCGCTCTCCGGCTTGCTGTCCAGTGTCACGGGAGGCTGGCTTGGTCTCTGGGCCTCCCGTGTTCTTCTCCTGGGATGCATTCAGAACCCTCAGACTGGCATCGGGGACTCCCCGTCCAGGCGGGCTTCCCTTCTCTCTCCCCTCCTCCAACCTCCCCAGCCCCCTTGGAGTTCCCATTTCCCCCATCACCTCCTAAAGATGCACGTACTTCTCCATGACTGCCTGGATCCCACTGCACCTTCGCACCACGACCACAGGTCCACCAGAGAGCCTTTCAAGGCAGGACAGGGCAGAGCATGGTGACTGCCACGCTGAGGGTGGCCGGCCCTGAGCGGCCTTCCTGCGCCCGCCCACTGGAGGCGCTTCACGATCGTGCAGGTCGGGCACTGCTGCTTACAAAGCACTACAAAGTCTGTGGCCATGGTGCTGGGACTTCAGAACTATCTTCCCATCTTACAGGTGAAAAAGGGGAAACTATTTTTCTTGTTGGCATTAACGAAGAAAATCTCAACTACGGTTGGAGTCAGGAGAGCCTGTAGGGGGAGCTCTCCTGCCCGGCCTGCCTCTCATGGTCAGTTGCCCCAAACAGAAAAGCCCTGCCTTGCATCTCCAACAGAAGCTGTTTTCTACTGTACTACACCAGCCGGAGGAAGGAAGATTTTCTCCTCCCCCGGCAACCGCCCAGCCAATCAGAAACTGTCACAACCCAGAGACTGTCACTACACTGTGAACTGGTAGTTTTCTCCAAAGGACTGTTGATGACAGGCCCTCCCAGCCTCCCCTTCCCCCCATAAAAGAATGTACCCCTCTTTGTCCTCTGGACTTGCCTATGGCCTTGCCCTAGGTCACACGTCCTGATAGCAGTTATTTGCTATTCCTGAGTAAACCCATTTTTGCTGCTAAAACAACTAACTGTTCTATGAGGTTGTGTTTTTTCCCTAAGGTAACCAGCCAGGAAAGGGCAGAGGTGAGCCTCAAACCCAGGTCTCTCCATTAAGCCAGAGCTCTTCTGAAAGTCTAGGTCACTGACCCTATTCTGGAGGCCATCTTTGCTCCTCAGGAAGGGGTCTGAGATTGGGTCTCATAACCTAACCCCAGATCGATTTCAAAGTTTAATTAAATAAAATATTACTGAGGCTGTGTGCATAGGAACGAGATGAGTTGGCCTCTGCTTTGAGCTCTGCCATGGATCGGCTGTGTGGCCGTGGCCAGTGACTGGCTCATTGACTCATTCAACAGTTTTCGAATACCTTCAAGTGCCAGGCACAGTGCCAGACTCTGAGGCAACAGGAGCCATCAAACATGACCAGGCGGCTCACGAGCACGGGACAGACAGACACAATGCAATGTGGCAAGAGCATTCGAGAGGATCCTGAACGTGTTTCAAATGAAGGGATTGTATTCAGCAATATCCAACTTCTGGTGCCTCTGGGCCACACTGGAAGAAGAGTTGTCTTGGGCCACACGTTAAATACACAAACACTAACAAAAACTGATCAGCAAAAAAAGGTTTTAAGTCAATGTACGATTTTGTGTGAGGCCGAATTTTCATGGCCATCCTAGCCATCTGTAGCCATCCTGTGGCCTGCAGGTGACGGGCTGGCCACCCCGGTAGATGACCTCCAGGACCATAATTCTTTGGTTCTGTGATCACCAGGCCTAGCACATCCCTGCATGACTAAGAGTGCTAGGTGGATAACACGGGAAATGGAACCGCACAACAAATCCAGATAGTTCTCCTAAGCTTCTCAATTAGAATACCAGAACTGAGCAATTTGCATGCCATCTTTCATTTCCCTGTTCTCTACCATGAGAAGGCTGATAGGACAGGAAAGGTGTCCAAGTCGGGAGAGAGAGGGAAATGAAAGCCCATTTGGGGGTCAAAGGCAAGGTGCAAGCACCGCCTTCAAGGCATGGAAAGTTAGGGTTTGAAGGTGCCTGCCCTTGGACTCAGGGTCATTGCCCAGTCACAGCCACCCCTCATTGCTTTGTGCCTTGCCCTGAACCATAATTGATGAACAGGCTCTAAATCCCCTCTCATACCCCAACACGTTGAAAGGAATCACTGACAAGGGATGTACTCCATCTGTCCCTAAACCCAGATGCTCAGCGGAGACAGCTGGGATGCATCAGGAAGCAGGAAGGCAGCAGGTGCTCGCTGCTGGGAAGCAGGCTGCCTGGCAGGGCCCTCCCCCCGGGGGCCAGGCATGCTGCTGCCCCTCCGCAGCAGCCCTGTGCCTGCGTGACCAGCAGACAGCGAGTGGGGCAGGAGCCGGGGCATCTGGCAACCCAAGGACAGCAGCCAGGGGCAGATAGGTGGGGACACTTCCCTGTGATCCGTAAGAAGGAGCCTTTCTTGGGTCCCCTGGGACTTTGGAGTTTGGTTCAAGCCTTTGAGTCTTGAGGAACATGTTGATTGACAGTTCACAGAGAGCCCCCTGAGTCCCACAGGGTGCCGGGTTACATCGCCAGGACAAGACATTCCCATTTGCAGCTCAGGGGCTTCCCGCCCCACTCCGCTGTGTGAACTGTGGGTTTCCGATGTTCTGACACCTGACACCTGGGGTCTTGCAGGCCCTGGCCCATGTGACCTTTCCAGGACCAGCCTGTTCCCCGCTTCCTCTTGGCTCTCACACTCAGGTCCACTGCCCCTCAGTCCCAATCACCCAGGTCCAGTGACCAGACAACCAGGGACAGTGCCTACACGCCAGAGCCCCCTGGAATTATTTCAACTAGCCAATCCTAAACCTGTTTCCATGGAAACGGCAGTGAAGGCTCTCGTTTGTGGTTCCCCTCACTCCCTCTGCCCCTGCCCACTCAGTGCCTCCTTATGTCACTCATTCTGCACGGTGTCTGTCCCCCGCCCTCCTCCTCCTCTCACTGCCAACTGTCTCCTGACCTTTTGGCCTTGCCATACCACATTGGTAATAAAACCTGACAATAAGACCCGCATTTTAAAACAACCCCCATACACTTTCTCATGGAAAATCTCTGTCAAAGTCTTTCCTGACCAGCCCCCCTGGCTGTTAGGATCACGGTCATTGCTTTGCCCGTGTGAAGGAGACAGCGACAGAGCGTGAGCAGTCAGAACGTGGACCCACAGCGAGCTCTCAGCTCCAGGCTTGGCAGCAGACGTGTGCTCAGCACATCTCAGGTCCGGTTATGATGTTAACAAATTGCCACTTCCGACCAAGCAGGCCAAGTCTCAGTCCAGCCTCTGCTCAATTTTCCATCGTTCCTTTGAGCGGTTCGCGTCTACCTAGCAAGCTCCAGCTCCGGGAAGGAGGGGCCTTTTGAAATGTCCCTTCTGCTGCTCCTGCTGCCACCCCTGGGGGTCCTCAGGTCCAGAGGGTGGTCGGGGAGGGGCTGCCCACGTCTGATCTCCTGAGCGCTCTGGGAGCCTCAGGAGAGGGGCGCATCCTACCTAGAGAGGGCCAGACAAGCTGCCCGGGAGGGGTGTCTTGGTTGCTGGAGAGAAAAGGCAGTTCCTTCGCTCCCATTGGTCTCTGGTCCCACAGCCCCCAGACTTATACCTGATTTCTGAGCAGAGAGAGGGCTGCAGGTGAAACAAAGGGAGCTACTTTCTCTTAAAACTCCACGCAGCATCCACCTCTGGGCACCGTGGCCAACAATGGGGATGAATGTGAACTAAGACTGAAGTCCAGTTAGTGGGCACAGGGATGAAGGGCACGGCTTACTGTGACATGTAGAGGACAGTCAGATGACTGATGGATGGGCAGACGGAAAGGGGGAGAGGACGGTGCAGCCGAGTGGTATGCTGGGTGGACCTGCTCATAGAACCCTTGGACACCTACCCCCGGGATGGCTTTGGGGACCTTGCCGAATCCTGAATCCTGCAAACTAGGGCCAGGGGAGCATGAGCTACAGCTGAAAATGTCTATCATTTTTTCAACTACTGTATAGATTTGTTTTGATATGAAATGTCAGATCCTGAACTAAAGTTATATTCGAAATTTTTCAAGATGATTTTCCCTTTTGTAAAAAATATCGCCTTCTCTGGGATAGCAGGGTTGACATTATTTAACAAAAATTTAGCAAAAGACAGAAAACATTTCAAATTAAATGTTATCGAAGCCTTCTCTCTGATCCCTAGCCACAATATCCTCCCCCTTCCTTGCGGTGAGTCTGTTCCTGTCCAAGTGAAACTCTGATCCAGTCAGCTCCCCCAAGCTGGGTCTCAGCTCCCACACAACTGAGAGCCATGTTCTAAGTATGGTGGCGAGAATGAAGAAATGTGTTCTTGCCAAACCACCACCATGTAACTCCAATCTTCTCCACCAGCAGAAGCCGAGTGGAGCTTCTGCTGGTGGAGAAAATTGCTCCAAGGGGAGCAGGGTGAGGTGGACCCTTGACATCCACTCACCCTGCTCCCAATCTGTGAACCAAACAGCCCTGAAAGTTTGTGGGACTACCAGAATACTTTCCGGATAGTAAATAAATATTCTTCCAACTTTTTTTTCACATCTAAGCATGAATAACTTGGGAACATTAATTGAATCATCCCTACCTGGAGCCAAGTTTTAAGTCAACATGAAAAAAATGCATAACTGATTGACATAGAGGCAAAGATATGAAAGATTAGGACTTCCGGCCAAGATGAACACATAGGTAGATGCACTTTGCCTCCTCACAAAACCAAAAGGACAACAAATTGAAAATCAAAAAACAACCAGAACTGCCAGAAAATCGAGCTGTATGGAAGTCCCACAACCAAGGAGCTAAAGAAGAAGCATTCATCTAGACTGGTAGGAGGGGCAGAGATGGGCAGCGGGGCAGAGACAACTTTGGCAAGGTGGCAGCTGGAGGGCCAGGTGGGTGAGGCAGGGGCTGGTGGACCAGGCAGTCCACATCTGCGTGTGGGTAAACTGGGAAGAACAACTGGGGAGTGAGATAGACCATGCAATCCAGGATTCCAGCGTGGGCAAATAAAGCCCCCAAACCTCTCACTATAAAAACCTTTCGCAGTTGCAGCAACAGGATAAACTCCCAGTCTCACAGGAGAGTTCATCAGAGACCCACAGGGTCCTAGAATGTATACCCACACACCCGGGAATCAGCACTAGAAGGGCCCAACTTGCTTGTGGGTAGTGGGGGAAGTGACTAAAAGCTGTGGAGAGCTGAGCAAGCAGCACTGTCCCCTCTTGGACTCCTCCCCCACATACAGCACCACAACACAGTAACATGGGTTGCCCCGCTCTGGTGAATACCTAAGGCTCCACCCCTTACAATGTAACAGCTGAATGAGACAAAGAAATACGGCCCAAATTAAAGAACAGATCAAAACTCCAAAAATAGAAAATTAAGCAATGAAGAGATATCAACCTATCAGATGCAGAGTTCAAAACACTGGTAATCAGGATGCTCACAGAAATGGTTAGTATGTTCCCAAAATAGAGGAAAAAGTGAAGGCTATGCAAAGTGAAATAAAAAATGTATATAGGGAACCAATAGTGAAGGGAAGGAAACCAGGACTCAATTCAACAGTTTGGAGCAGAAGGAAGAAATAAACATTCAACCAGAGTAGAATGAAAACAAGAATTTTAAAAAATGGGGAGAGGCTTAGGAACCTCCAGGCCATCTTTAAACATTCCAACATCTGAATTATAGGGGTACCAGAAGGGGAAGAGGAAGACAAGAAATTGAAAACTTATTTGAAAAAATAATGAAGGAGAACTTCCCCTATCTGGCAAAGGAAATAGACTCCCAGGAAGTCCAGGAAGCTCAGAGAGTCCCAAAGAAGTTGGGCCCAAGGAGGAACACACCAAGGCACATCATAATTATATTACCCAAGATTAAAGATAAGGAGAGGGTCTTAAAAGCAACAAAAGAAAAGGAGACAGTAACCTACAAACAAGTTCCCATCAGACTGTCAGCTGATTTCTCAAAAGAAACCTTATAGGCAAGAAGGGGCTGGAAAGAAGTATTCCAAGTCATGAAAGGCAAGGACCTATCCAAGATTGCTCTATCCAGCAAAGCTGTCATTTAGAATGGAAGGGCAGATAAAGTGCTTCTCAGATAAGGTCAAGTTAAAGGAGTTCATCATCACCAAGCCCTTATTATATGAAATGTCAAAGGGACTTTTCTAAGAAAAAGAAGGTGATCAAAGATATGAACAGTAAAATGACAACAAACTCACAGCTATCAACAACTAAACCAAAAAATAACAAAAAACAAAAACAAACTAAGCTGACAACTAGAACAGGAACAGAATCACAGAAATGGAGATCACATGGAGGGTTATCAGCAGGGAAGGGGAGTGGGGAGAATGGGAGAAAAGGTACAGGGAATAAGAAGAATAATTGGTAGGTACAAAATAGACAGGGGGGAGTAAAGAATGGTACAGGAAATGGAGAAGCCAAAGAACTTATATGTGCAACCCATGGATACGAACTAAGCGGGTAGTGCTGGTGGGAGGGTGGGGTGCAGGGCGGAGAGGAATAAAGGGGAGGGGAAAATGGCACAACTGTAATAGTGTAATCAATAAAATATATTTTTTAAAAAAGAAAGATTAATTTCTCTACAACCATCACAGACAAGATAATAATACCCTAATTACATGAGTCTCCTGCTTTGCAATAGGTCTCCCGAACTTCTCAGCAGCAGCCCTTTCTTACTTTGCAAATGCCGTCTGAGATCACTGGGGTGGTGGCACCAGCAGGGGAGGGTGGTGGAGGGATCCCAGCAGACACACAGGCCCTTGCCAGCTGGGCGCACGGGACCTGCCACAAGGAGCTTCCAGGCTCCACCTTCACCCTGACGTGAACCCCTACAGGGGACCCTGGGCTTAGACACACGGGGGAGGGGAGATGAAAGCAGCAGCAAACAAATGGCACAAGCATCCTGTGCACCTCGCGGTAGAGTGCCAGGTGGCAGGGCCAGGGGCTCCCAGAGGTCTGGCAGGAGCATGGTCAAGCATGACAAGGTCAAAAACTGCCCCTGACACTGTATTTCAGCTGCAGAACACAGTGCAGGCTCTCGGGGCTGGCTGGTAGTTCTGGAGCCGGCTTCCCAGAAGGCGGAGTTAGTGGTCAACACGCAGGATAAGAGAGGGGGCTCCACCAGCATCCCCATTGGCGAGACTGTCACCATCACCTCACCCTCTCTTTAATCCAGTGACATCAGTTTGCCACCAGTGGTCAATATTCCACAGTTGGAGGTTCATTCCTTTGACTTTAGCCATCATTCACTATTGCAATACTCATTACTGTAACCGCAGTACTGGTGGTTCCCAGTTGAGTAGACATGGGTCCTCCGTCCTGAGAAGAAGTGAAGAGCGCAGGCAGTCGGGGGCCTGGTGTGGGGCCCAGAGGCAGAGGGACTGCCGAGAAGGGCCTGGGAGGCGGGAGTCACCAGCCTCCACGGTTCGTCCAGGGTCTTCCTCATCGAGCTTCTCACTTAAGGGAAGAACTAGCAAACTCATACACCACCGAAGGGCTCTTTCTTCTCCTTCACCCTGGCCAGAGACACATAAGATGATCTTGGCCAGAAATGAATGACTGCTCAGCCAGCTCTCTCCCCCAGAAAGAAGCCGGAGGACAGTGCCTGCAGAGGTGCGTCCCAACCTCCTCTTCAAAGCCACAATGGGCCAGACGGGAGGGGCTGCCCTGGGCTCACCCAGGGAGGGGGCCTGCAGGGCACCGACTCAGAGGCAGGTCAGAGAACCCACGATCGACATGAAAACAGAGTTGAATTTTGAAATCACTAAAAGTCAGTTTTAGTCCATGACACATATATTATGAAGGTTGGGTCCAGAAAATGGAGCAAGCAACGAGAGGAGAGGCAGACCCACCGGGGTGGTCCCAGGAGAAAAGGAAGCAGACGGTCACCAAGCACATGGTGCTCAGCCTGGGCCAGGCCACCAGCAATAGAGTCCCCAGTGACTCCATGAGGCACAGGCTACTGCCACCTTGACCTTACAGGCTAGAAGGCCGAGGCCTAGAGGTTAAATGATTTGTCCAAGGCCATATTGCTAATGAGTGAAAAGCTGAGCTTCTGCTCCAAGCTACAAGAGCAAGTTTTTCTACAAATGAGGACATGCAATTTATTACTCCTCGGAAAATGTTATTGAAGAGTTATGAGTCCTTGTGCAGAGTTTGAGAATTCTTGCCCTGGAGCCAACCTGTAAAGCATCCAATTCGAGCTGCAAATCTGGAAAAACCCTAACCTGGGGGGAGTCCATTCACAGGAAGTGTGTGGGAACCAGGGCTGGTCACACGGGCTCTGTCCCCCCTTCTTCAGGGGGCTGCCCCGTGAGGTCTGCTCTGCAGCAGAGGCAGCCTCAACTTGCCCCCAGTTGGTAGGTCGGTGGCCTCAGGGGAAAAGCCTGTGCTTCTCTGGGAAGTTCAGAAAGAGTTCCCATCTGCCCTGGGACCTGGCAGGAGACTGCCACCCTCAAACCTAATAAGGAGACAGAACATCGATTTGATGGGAAAGTAGATCAGTGGTCCCCATGGAAAAAGAGAAGACCCTATTCTATGCTGCAGATGTGTTACTAACAATTACCACATACTGGACACACACCGTGTGTCTAGCACTTACATGCATTTTCCTATGTGGTCAGGGACGGCTTGGTGGGAAGCGGCAGCCACCTCCGCACACGAGGCCCCAGCAGAGGTCAGGGCACTACGGACAGGACGCTGAGCTGTAACCTTGAGGGCAACCCTGGGCACTGCAGCCACAGGGCGCCCCCTCTGAGCTTCCTTCCGCACCTGCCCTGTGGGCTGGCTTCCGGGCCTGCTCAGGGCTCTGCTCCTGCTCACCTTTGGCTCACACATGACTTTGTCTCCTGGTGGCTCTGACCCTCCCTGGCTTCGACTTTCCACGACTTGAAAACTCCCACGCTCAACTCTCGGACGTTAGTTTCTGGGCTTCTTAGTTTGTAATCTCAAGAGAAAACCAAACAGGCTCACCTGAGCCTGTGAATTCATCCACCGGGGTCACGTGCCTGCCTGTGGTCCAGTTTGCTATGGAACAGGGAGGCGCCAAAACCACGTGGCGTGTTCATGGCCTCCTAGGACCAACCCTACGCCTGGCTTGTGGGCAATTCCAAATCAGGGGGCATGGATGGCAAGGTCCTCCAGGACACATTCACTCCTCCTTTCAGGAGACAGGTATTATCGTGTTCATTCTACGTATACAGGGAGAGGCCAAAAAGTTTGCCTGCAGTCACACAATTAACGAGCGCAGAATTGAAGTAAGCCTACGTCCGTTCGGATCTGCTACCCATTGCTGCATAACAGGCCAGCCCAAAGCTTGGTGGCTGAAGAGGAAAACCATGCATTTGCCCACAGTTTTGCGGGTTGGCCAAGCAGGCTCACCAGGAGCACATCTCTGCGGCACAGGCTGTGGCCTGGCTTCTCCCAGGCAGCTGCAGCTTCCGTGCGGAAGGTGCCAGATGGCCTCGCTCACACGCCTGCCCATCAGCAGGGCCCCTCTGCTCATGGTTCACAGCTCTTCATCCTCCAAGGCCTCTCTTCTCTCATGGGGTCTTCTTTCACAGGGTCTCTCTCTCTCTTCACGTGCTTTGTCCAGCAGGACAGAGGGGCCTCTCTGTATGGTGGCTCAGCATCTGAGAGGGAGAAATGGGGACCACAAGGTGGGTGGAGCTGAGCTCTGGGAATGAAGCCACATCGCTTCTTTGACGTCTGTGGGCCCAAGTGGGTTGAAGGGCTAGCCCAGACCCAAAGGGAGCACAGTGGTCTTTGCCTTGAGACAGGAGGAGAGACAGTCACCCTGCAGACGGGCATGGGGACCGGCCAGGATTTCGGTGGCCATCTTTGAAAACCACCTTCCACAGGATCCAAAACCCGTGCACTTGGTACAATGCCAAGCACCCCAGGGTGGTGGCCCACACCCTTCTGATGTCATCAGCTCTGTCCAAAGGCAGCCTGCGCCCAAGCCAGCGGCATGGGGCTAAAGGTGACACCTCCCCTCCAGTTGTTTAACGAGCCTGGTGTCCCCCGGGCCAGCGCTAAGCTGGACCAGAAGGCAGCAGTGAGTCAGAGCTGGCCCAAGCTTCCCAGAGGGGATGGAGAAGGACTTGCCTTCAGCGGAACTGACTCATGGCCAGGCCCCTCCGGGGAACAATGAGGACTTCTGAACGCAGGAAGCGTGGGGTCGCCAGTTAACCTGGGTCTATTAAGCATCTTATTTTTCTAGGCATTCTGTCAGACTGAGCTACTCAGAAGCCTTAGAAAATAAAACTTAAAGCTGGGAAGTTATTAAATTTATAATTTTTTAAATGTGATTTTTAAAAGGAAAAAAAAACAACCCTCTTCACCTCTCGCATTGGAAAGGGTCCCAGACAGAGAGGAGCGGCCAGCCCCAGCAGGGGACCGACGGGCGAGTTCTGTTTATCAACGGCAGATGCCGAGACCCAAACTGAGAGACACTCGGGGAACAAGCCTGCCTGTGGTGTCCGGTGGCAGAGGCCGGGCCAGGGCTTACGAGGGTCCCCAGGCTGCCTGCTGCGGCTAACTGCAGCCACTGGTGCCATACTGAGACCCTCCCACCCGCACATGTCTGCAAGGAAGGGCGCTCGGTGCCCTCCCCCCCTCGCTGCTCTAAGCCCATCAGGGAAACGGGGCCCCTGCAGCCCCCAGTCTCCAGGCCCGACCGTGGGGATCCCACAACATGACCTTTTCTACCACTGGTGTAAGCCCGTTTGCCCGTGAAAACCCAGGAGCTTTCCTCCACCTACCTGTGACCTTGCAGGGTGACCCCTGAGACAATCCCCAAGGCTGGCCTGCACGCGCCCCCAGCCCTGGGGTCCTCCGGGCACAGAGCTCTTCCAGAAACACAGAGGCGTCTCTCTCAGGCAGCACCACAGCCTGGAAGCTCTCCATTACGCACACAGTAGTTTCTAGTTTCTTTGAAATCTTGGATCTTACTGGTTTCACCCCGGTGTGTGAATGCACTGCGTCCTCAGAGGTTTTTATAGCCTCTCAGCCGCACCTGGAGGTTCAGGCTCCTGTTATCTGGAAGGTGCCTGAGGGGCTGATCTCTGAGCCACAGCCCAAAATACAGTAACTAAACCACCTGCTGGCCTGACATGAGGGAACCAAGCTGCAGAAGTGAAGGTGAGACCTCCCAGCCACTGGGGTTCCAGGATCTTCTCTGTCCCCAATGGCTTGCTGGGTGACTTCATACGGGGAAGCTGGCTTTGCCGAAGCCTCCCAGGCCTTGTTACCAAACGCCAGGCATGCTGGGGGCGGGGAGCCTGGGGGTGAAGCGAGGCCGGGTGGGTCATTTCAGAGCTCTGGTTGGGGTCTCTGTCAGGGTGGGTTGCTGCGGACACACCTGCACAATTACTCCTGTCCCCTGATCGGATCTGAGTTGGGTACCTTAGTCCCCGTGGAGCCCGCGATGAGTGGCCGGGCCTGTGCCTTCTGCCCCCATGTCTCCCTCCTCCCCCTCTTCATCTTGGAGAACTCTCAGAACACACACGTACTCTTTGAAGGATCACACAGGAAGGCATCTGTTCCTGAAACATCCAGCCTTGTGCCTAGCGGGCCTCTTAGAGTTCCAGAAGCTAACGAGGGCTTCCTAGTCCTGAAAGCAGCCGGAGGCAGAGCCCAGAAGAGTCTTCGGAGGATATTTTCCAGCAATCAACCACCTTCCTCTCCTGGGAGAATCAAGCTGCAAGGCTGAGTCATCGGCCAAGACTATTCAAAGGCATGCCGCTCCCAGGGAGGACATTCCTGGACCCAGCCTCCTGACAGTAAAATGCTTTTCCGGAGGCAAATGAGTCTGACCAGATGGCCCACCGGAGCTGGGGAATCTCAGGGACCCCAAAGTCACTTCGGTGAAAGAAAAGAAGACGCTCCCCCAGGTAGACCCAGTGCCTCCTCCAGTTCGGCAGCAGTGGCGGCGGCACGCAGGGAAAGAGGCTTGTCTCTAACGCACTTGCACTCACGCTCCCAGGGTGAAGACATGCCACAGTTCCAACCTGGAAACTAAAATCCAGCAGTGCCCCAGGCGACAGGGCAAACACAGGTAAGCTTGCTCGAGGGCCCCAGGCCAGGGGCCACAGGACTTTGAAGAGAAGTCCCTCCAAACGTCTCCTCCAGCTGACTTCAGCCCCCGGGATGGGGGAGGGCATCTGAAGCATGCCCCGCTGACTGCAGCAGCTCGTGCCCAGAGGGCCCCATGCCCGGAGGGCCCCGGTGAGGGGCGTGTTTCTGCATCAGGGAAGTGGGGGAAAAACCGCTGATGCTCAGGGACCAGAGACAGCCTCTTGTAGGAGGCTCCGCAAGGCAATTCTCCAGTTCTCAGATCGGCGGGAGACCTGAGCCACGTTCTTAGAGGGTGAGAGAAGCACCCGCGCCCAGACCCAGACCAGCCCCTCTGGAAGGCCCTGCCGACTCCCCCGGAGCCCTCGCTGCCTCTCCTACCTGGGAGCGGAAGGGGTGAGGGAGCTCAGAGAACTCAGGGTTGGTGCCCAGAAGCGAATAATTACAAAACGAAACGACCCCATCTGCTTTCCACGGCCGCAGGACTGCCTCGTTTCTCCCCGCCTAGGCCCCTGTTCTGTCTCTGACGCTGAGGGCGCGTCCTCCCTCAGACCGGGTCCGTGGCCGCTGCGCAGCATGGCCGCGGATGCTCCGCTGCTCTCTCGGCAGGGGAGGTGAGGCCCTCCCCCACTGGAGGAGTCCGTGGCAGCCCTGATCGATAGAAGTGGGGAAAGTGGCCGCCGAGGCTAGGTATAAAAGGGTTTACCGTATTTTTCAGACTATAAGATGCAAGCCCCCCAAAAATTTGGGATGAAAGGGGGGTGCGTCTTATAGTCTAAATGTAGCTTACCTGGCTCACTGCGGGGGGGGGGGGAATGGGAGGGTGGCGGTCTATGTAATTTATGTTACTAAATATTTTATCATATTTTTTGCTTCAAAATCTTTTTCCTATTTTCCTCCTCTAAAACCTAGGTGCATCTGATGGTCCAGTGCATGTTATAGTCCTAAAAATATGGTATTTACCACAAGATTCACTCTTAGAGCGCTGAGCCTCCAGGTCACGGATCTGACTGCCTGGACACCACCATGCTTGGAGGAAGCCCAAGCCACACAGAGGCCACGTACAGGCGCTCTGGTGGGGACCCCTCGGAGCCCAGTTTCCATGCATCCCAGCACCAGCCCAGGTACCAGACGTGTTTGAAGAAGTCTCCAGATGATTCTGGCCTCCGCGACTCCAGTTCCCCTCGGGCACTCTAGTCCTCCCAACCGAGACCTCAGATTGGAACAGGAACAAGCCATTCTTAAGGTGCCACATTTAAAGTTCTACCCCACAGAATCCAGAAGCATAACAAAATGCTCCTTGTTTTATGCCACCAGGCCGTGGGGCGTTTGTTACACAGCACTCGGTAACCGGAGCGTAACCTAAGCTGTGTCTCTCATCCCAGCCCTCGTAGGGAGCCCACGGACTGCTGTGGTCCCGCCAACGGCAGGCAGCAGCAGGTGTCTCTCGTGGGCTGAGTGCCGTGGTGTCGGGGATTGGGAGGAAGGCGGTGAAGGCCTCCCAGAGCTTCCAGTGCGTTGGGGAGACGCACCTCCACAGCCGGGTTCTCCCAGCTGCCCACGCACGAGTGGAGGCTGTAATTAAGGGCAGGTCACGCGCCCTGAGAGGGGGCTCCTCCCTGCCTCATGTGCTCTGGGAGCCGCACTCTAAGGGGGCAGAATTCACCTAGAGTGCAACATGACTTGTGTCCCCTGGAATTTAGAAGCTCCGCCCTGACGAGTGCTGCGAAGGGCCTGGGGTCTCCCCAAAGCTCTTTAAGAGATTCTTCTGACTGCTCAGTGGAAAACTCGCAGCCCTTCCCAGGTGGCTGAGGCTGACTAATTGAGCAGAATGGGGACAATAAGTGCTTGAAAGAGGCAGGAAAAGCACCACTGCAGGAGCCCCTGGCAGCACATGAAGCAGATGGAGATCACATTTTATGAGTCATGACACCAAGGCGGAGAGCCCTAGCAGAGCCCTCCCTCACGTCCCCTGGCCTGCCCAGGGTCCTGTCTCCTGGCAGCTGCCTGCTTGGAGACAAACCCTAGGGGCACCGAGGACACAAGGAGACCAGAAAACCAGACACTCGCCCAGGAGTTAAAGAGCAAATTCCAAGGCCTGAAGTTCGCTGGCCAACAATGACTTCACATTCTTGGGAATAAACCGCTGACCAGATGCATGAAGAGGAGGCCTGTGTGCAAAAACAAGCAGGGAGGCAGAGATACGATTCTGAACCCAGAAAAGTCTTCCACATGGAAGTCCGCCCTGAGAACTGAGCTCCCCAGCCCCAGATCCCTGGAGCCCACTGAAGAGGGGATCACACCTGCCTGGTGGTGGGAGCAGGGCGCTTTGGACTCAGCCCCAAAGACTGCGTGTCCTCAGCAGATAACTTCCAGGAAGGTAATACCTTTGGGCTCCGTGTACTTGGAAGTCCAACTCAAATATGATCACTGTCTGGAAAACTTGCTTTTTTTTTTTTGCCCTGGCAAATGTCCTTTCTATCTGTTTTAAATTTAAAAGGAATAAGTGTCCTAGAATGTTTAGAAAATATAACTCTATATTCCTTCCCATGGGTCACAACTTCAACAAACTTGAAACAGTTTGATTCTACATCTAACACTGGCAGCTGGTGTCTCCAGAAAAAGAGACTGAGGCAGCAACTCCGGGAGAAGGTGGTGAAAGTCGAGGTGCTCACAAAGACGGGGACTTTCAGCAACGAGCTCCTTGGGGTGGGACTGCGTCTTGTCCCTTTCACCAACACATGTGATGCCGAGCACTAAGTGGGGATTTCAAGGAGGATGTGATGGATAAACGAATGAATACATGCATGTACACACATACATACACACACATGCACACACATGCATACAGGCATGTATAGATAAGATGACCCTTGATAAAACGTTCTCTTCTGCAAGGATTGAATTTCAAGCCTGGTCCTGCATCTCTAAACGCTCTGGCCATAGCTCATTGTGTGACCTGGCATTACTTTAAAATTATATCCAAATTCATCAATACCCCATTGCCAAATCCAGTTCCACATCCCATCCTGCCCCAGAACGTCACTATTTTCTGTTGAAGGCACCACCCAGTGAAAAATCTTAGAATCTCCTTCACCTCCTGCCTCCCCTGAACCCCCACATCTACCCAGGTCTCTTGATTATTTCTTCAAAGTATCCTCTATTCCGCCCCTTCCCTTTCACACCTCTGGCACGATCCCATCTCTGGCATTATGGCCTGGCAGGTGCGTCACCACTCTGCCACCGAGCTTTGTAACCGGATCCCAGCGCCAGTGTCTCTCACCCCCGTTCGTTACCCACGGAGTGAAAGCCGAGCATGCCAGCCAGTCCATCAACGTTCAGAACAACCTCACGCCAGCTCACCTTTCTGGTCAACCTGTTCATCCCCGTCCCATCCTTGCGAATTCACCCATTCCACCAATCCCACCTGTAAAAGGCACAATTTCCTTTCCCCGTCTCTGGAGATGACATCCAGGCTTCAACGCTCAGCTCAGTCCCTGTCTCCCTGGGGAGCCCTTGGGAGTACCACCCCAGAAGGAACCCAGCCCCCAACATCTCCCCCCAGGGTGGTCACGGTGCTATCACCTTGCAGCCTCCCAGTCTGCCTCACCGCTGCGCTCCCTGTTGTGGGGTCAGCTGGTCAACCCTCACTTAGGTCTCATCTCCCCTGAGACGCTGGCACCAACCACAGTCACTGGCATCTTGTCTGTGATTGGTTATTATCCTATGACTGCAAAGGTCCCAACTCTCACATTCCTCAGGGATGGGCTCTTCATTGGACCACTTACCACACATTAAAGTAATCTGTTTGTCTTCGCCAGTTGATTAGAAGCTTCTAGAGCGCTGTGACTCTGCCTTATCTTTTTATCACCGGCACCTAGCACCTAAGCAAGTAACACTGGTGAACTAATAACCCCAGCTACCCTTTCTCCTGCATACAACACCCAATGGACAAGCTGCCCGCTGACCCTCACAGCCCCTTGGGAGTTAGCTGTCACACCCTCCATCTTACAGATATGGTGCCGGGTCTGTTAGAATTGAAATACCCCGCCCACCTCGGAGATGGGATTCAAATCCAGGCCATTTAAGTTTACGATCCATGTTGGTTCCTCGGCAGCCCCCTCTTGTTTTCTTGTACCCCCTTGTCTTCCTTGTGCCCAAAGAACCCCAAGTGGAGGCACAAGAAGCCGGGTATGCAGACTACAGAGGCACCTACCCATGCACTGCAATTTGAGGGACATGGCGGCCAGGCGGTTAGGAGCCCCTGCCCCCCAAACTCTTGGACTTTAACTGGCAGGAGCGAGCTGCACACAGGCAGGGTTTCTCTGGTGTCTCTACCACTTGCTGTCATCCGTGATGAGAAAGACAGTGACAGGTATATACTGCACCTCTGTAGACTTGACCCAAAGGTTCCACTGATCTCCAGACAGCTGTAGGTGGAGCTCAACTTATTAACCTGCAGACACTTCCACGTCCAATGAAAATACAAGTTTCTTTGTTACTATGTGACTCTTTAGGGGGAACAGCTGACTTCAGTTATAGCTGGTTTAGTTCCGTAAACCTATTACCAAAGAGTTCATGAGAAACAAAGGCCGGGAATATGAAGAAGAATAGAAAAATAAATGTGGAGAAAGGCTCTAATTTAAATAGCCACTTCTGGTGTCTTCTTTTAGACAAATTCCTGTTTTAAAACAGCTGAATGGTTTCTTAACTGACAGCAAAAACAAAAAGAAAAGAACGATTATTTGAGAGTTTAGTACTTGCATTCATGTTTTGCCCTCTTGACATTCTAAAATATACTTAAGAAAAAATGTGGTTTATTTCGCTGGATTAACTGACCAAATAAGTGATTTAATAATGTTTCTAAACACATGCTTAAAAACCTATCTGTTTCCACCAGCTTTTAAACAGATTACATTGCTGCTGTTGCCAAGAATTCTGTAAAGTTTCTGATTTGCTCTAACAGAAGGGACAGAAGCAGTTAATTTTATACATGCAAATGGCAGAACTCCAGAGGCTATTGTCTCCGTAGCGAAACAATGAAATAGGTGTTGCAAGAAAGCGGTGAATGCTTCTGTGCATGCGGTGACTGATTGAGAAGGACACATTAAGATGCAAAAATAATGGGGGAAACACGGAGCATTTCCCTTTATGCGGTGGTCTGGTGTGGGCACCTCGATCCCTACACCTGCCACCTTCTCCAAGTCAGGGCCCACTTGCGCCCCCTGTAGGTACCTTCAGACGAGCATCGCTTTCTCACCCATAAAAGATGCTCCGATCATGACTTCATCACTTGGTTCTGTTGGATGCCTGGGTGGGTTTCCACACTGGCTAAGGTACTGGAATAAATATCCCTAAGATTCCTATTAACTTAGAAGTGCTATGACTTACCCAGCCGTAACTCCTTAGCCTGCAAACCAGAGCAAACTAGAAATCTATGCCCTGCCTGGACGGGAGATTTGTTGCAGGTCTTGATACGAATACCATGTGCTTGTCTAGAAGCCCGAATGCTTTCAAAGTGCTCCTGAAAACATTATTCATAGAAATAAACTCCTAGGCTCCTGGAACGTAAGCCGCTCATCTCGGGTCAGCTGGACCTGTCTGGTCTGGGCCCTGCAAGCAAAGGTGCCACGGTTTCCAGAGCAGGGAAGGAAAAGAGATAGGAGGGACTCATAAGCAGACTTAAAGGATAAATTCTAAGGGCCAGAGGGGACCAAGTGGATTCTTCTCCTGGCTCAGTAGGAGGTAGAGACAAGGAAAGAGGCTGAAAACCAGAGGGTCTTAAGAGGCTTCTGCCTGAGCTTCAAGTCTGCACCCCCAGGAAGACTGCCCCCTGATGGAGGAGGTAGTCTCTTCCCAGGAGGTCCCATCCGGGCACAGATGGACTGCCCACCTCCTCCCCGGGCTCCTGCCGAGCAAGTCCGTGAAGCCTACATAACTGACCGGAGACAGGCAAGCACCCCAGGCCACCCATGGTGAATATTTACTCTGCTGGTGACATGTAGACCTCTGGGCAAACCATGCCACATACCAACCTTCAAGATTATGTGAACTGCCAAAAAGTGAGCAGACCTCCAGCTGAGAGCAGAGGCCTCTGCCTTCCCAGGGCGCTGCTCTGACTCGTGCCCCGCCCCCGGCCATTCTCTCAGATGCACACTGCAGATCGACAGTCGGCAGCGTGCTGGGCGCCCTGTTGAGCCAAGTGCATGAAATATGCTGCGCAGAGCCACAGGTGTGCTGCACAGAGTCCAGGTGTGCTGCGCAGAGCTCCCAGGCGTGCTGCGCAGAGCTCCCAGGCGTGCTGCGCAGAGCTCCCAGGCGTGCTGCACTGTCCAGAGGTTCATGGAGTTCAAGTCTTGATGCTGTTGTATGGTTAAACCAATACAGACTTGGTAGAGGAGAAAAAAGTACATTTTCATGGAAAGTTTCAAACGCAGACAGCAGTAGAGAAAAGATGACGGCAAGCCCTCATTTCCCCATGATCCAGGCCTGACAGTTATCCCAACATTTTGCTGATCTCTGTCTTTCCACACCTCGCTCTCACGTGTGCATGTGCACGCACACTTTTTTCTGGACCATTTTAAAGCACATCTCAGACATCATGTCATTTTGCTATAAATGCTTCCGAAGTCATCTTAGGTGGGAGAAACAGTCATCACCGGTTTTTCATACACCTCCCATGACAGTGTCACACTTCACAGACTGACAAGGACTCCTCGTCACCAGCTGGCATCCGCTTTCCATGCTGACTTCCCCCGTGGTCTTGCCAAGGTCACTCTCCATTGATGTGTGGGAATCAGGACCCAAAGCGGCCCCTGCTGCTATGGCCGCTGTGTCTTAAGTAACTTCTCGTTCTTCTTTGCTCTGACTTCTTTAAGTCCCACTGTTAAAACCAGAAGTCAAAGCAGCACGGGGTGTTTATTGATCCTTCAACCTGTTCAAAAATGAACTCAACCCGCGTGCCCCTCGTGGCGTTTGGGAAATCGCCATGGTTTGCACAAAACTGGAGCCCTTTGCCCGTCTCTCCGTCACCTGTCACTCCCTGTCCATTTTCCCACAGCACACCTCCATTTGTTCTTTTCAACTTCCGGTCTCCGATCTCTGGCACCCTGTAAATGTTTTTGGACTTCTTGCTTTGGGCAATGTTTCCTTGCCCTGACTTTGCACACCAACTTCCGAAAGAGACGGCTGACACCTAGGCCAT
Source organism: Anoura caudifer (assembly GCA_004027475.1). Lineage (NCBI taxonomy): Eukaryota > Metazoa > Chordata > Mammalia > Chiroptera > Phyllostomidae > Anoura > Anoura caudifer. The sequence goes on from PVKU01006699.1 coordinate 52,325, forward strand.
TGGCTCTGGCCCAGTTGGTGCGCTGGGCAGGAAACATGTTCCCCGTGTTCATACCCAGAACGAAGCTTCTGGGATCTCTGTGCACCGTCTAACAGGGCAAGAAGCAGGAGGCCGTGGGTCTGCAAAGGTCTGCTCCGCGTTGACTGGGCCCGGGCCCTAGACAAGGTCTCTGTCCTCGTCTAAAAGAGTGGTGTGGCCCTGGCTGCTGTGGCTCAGTGGATTGAGCTCTGGTCTGAGAACCAAAGGGTTGCTGGTTTGATTCCCAGTTAGGGCACAGGCCTGGGTTGCAGGCCAGGTCCCCAGTAGGGGGCTCACGAGAGGCAACCACGCATTGATGTTTCTCTGCCTATCTTTCTCCCTCCCTTTCTCTCTAAAAATAAATAAATAAATAAATTTAAAAAATCTTTAAAAAGAGAAGAAGAAGAGAGAGAGTTGTGGCTCTGATCCCAGGCCTGTCCCCCACCGGCGTGGCTGCCCCATGGCCTGTGCCGTGGCCACACGGCAGAGCCAGGCTTCCCCTCCATGGAGCTCATCCTTCAAAGCAAGGAGGGCAAACCAGGCCATTCTCCACCAAGGGGACTTGCATGCAGCTACATATAAGGCTCTGTTGTGACTGAGCAAACCACAGTGGAAAAGCTTCCTTGAGGAAAGGTCATGACCTTCCAGAGAGGCTTGAAGTGGCCGTGAAGTGGCTGAGGCATCAAATGGCAAAGAAGCTGGGTTAGGATCTACATGGTGCAATTGTTAAAATAATCCCAGGGTGTGGGTTTTGTTTGTTCGTTTGTTTTTCTTTAAAAGAAGCATTTCACCACATTTCCATCTGGTCTCTTCCCTCTACAAACGCCTGGAGGATCCATGGCCCCCAGCCACCTGCTGCTTGCAGCCTGTCCTGTCCATCCTCTAACTACAGCGCCCCCCACTGGTAAGCCATGGACCAGCCAGCCTGGCACTGAAGACAACCACAAGAGCTGTTCAGTTGCCTGTCAATCAAGTCACGCTAGTCTACGTCCATCTCTGAACGTGTTCGTTAACAAATGAACACATTTCACAGTAAGCCAGTGCAAAAGCACAAGGACTCAAGGGTCCACTCGCGGGAAGTACGTAAAGTGGTCAGAACTGCAAAAACGGCAAGTGGAATGGTGGGTGCCAGAGGCTGGAGGACCGAGAACTCGAGATTAAGGGGCACAGAGTTTCAGGTTTTCCAGGGAAGAAAGTTCTCGAGATCTGTCGTACAGTGATATAAATATACGCTCCTGACCATACACTTAAAAATGGTGAAGATGGTAAATTTGATGGCGTGTGTTTTTTACACAATAAAAATAGATACACAGATAGATGAACAAATAAATAAAAACAGTTCAAGCAAGCTCCCTTGATTTGGCCCTGACCCAAAAGTAAATAACTCCTGTGGTTTTGCAGGTCTTATTTTTACACCACTCTACCTTTTTTTACTGTAAATGGGGAAACTGAATATTAGCCCTCTAACTTCTGTCTCACCAAAGTCAGTTGACAATTTTTGGTATTATTGTGGTTTTTTAAATCTGTGCTTCGCTGGAGCTCAGAGAAGGTTTTTTTGGGGGGAGGGGGGGATCCAGACCACTTCCTTGTATGGAGTATTAATTATTCTTTCGTGGTGATTTTCATAGTATTAATTAAGAAAGAAAGGATTTGAATTTGTAACACTGACTTCTATCTCTAAAAAAAAAAATTCAGTTTTGGAATCTTCAGGAGTTCCTTATATAGACGCAGTCAGAGGGGCCCAAGCCAGAAACATTGTCCAAATCCTCCATGGCTTCCTCCTCATTGTTGACCGAACGTCCCCCCAAATGCCAGGCTCCGCATTCACCCATAAGTGCTTCCCCATGGCCGCTCCTTGAGCTCTCAGGAGGGGATCCTGCCGGAAGCCCTCGCAGCAGTGGGGCGGGGGACCTGGGGCAGGACCCTGCATCTCCTACTGAAGGTTCTCCTGGAACCAGCACACAGAAGACTGAGAATATACTCAAGCAGGTGGATCTCCTGGGCGATAGGCAGAGGCCCAGGGGCTGCCAAGAGGAGCAGAAACATCCTGAGCCGAGGCTGACCCCCCAGTGCAGGTCAGGAAGGAGCCAACTGAGGTTTCTTCTCACCTCTGTCTGCCCAGCAAAATCCTCCCGAGAGCTTTGGGGAAGGGACACCCAGGACCAGCCGAATCAGTCTCTGCGAGGTGGAGCCCAGCCTCTGACTCTGTGTTTAAAACCTCCTGGTGACTTCAGGGCACAGTGAGGATTAGGAGCCACTGGACTAGAACTGTGGCCTGCAGGACTCGGCCGCTCCTCCCGGAGGGACGCACACACTCGCAGCCTCCCTGCTCCCACCCCCTCTCCTCCCAGGGAAAATGCGAAGCCTTTTCTGCGTCCTCTGCCTTTCCTATGCAGAGTGAAACCCGCATCCAGCAGCATCTGCATCCCCCAGGGGCTGTACAGAAATACAGCCTCGGGCCCCACCCACACCCACAGAAGGAAAAGCCACATTTAACCGGATCCCCAAGCAACTGCTGTGCGCACCGAGGCTGGGGAAGCCCTCTACCATGCCGTCTCACGGTGTCACGGCCACAGCACATTGCCGGTGCTCTCTGAGGCTCTCTAGACATGAAGGACACGATCTAAAATTTGGTCGCCTGCCTCAGTGATGCCCGCCAAGGGCTGCCACTCCCAGATACGGCAATTCCCTGTGGTCACGCTGGCACAGCAGGGACAAAGGCGATTTCCTCTGCGGCTAAATGTCAACCCAGATGATCCTCTGGGCCTTGGAGCTCATCCTCCACAGGAAGCAGAAGCCCCACCCTGACACCATCCCAAAGGCCGGGAGAGAAGAGCTGTGCTCGGGGCTGCGGGAGGCATTATTACAACATAGGTCGTGTTCCCGTCGTGTCCAGATCGAGCCCAGGAAGTAATTTATTCTGAAGTTTTTAAAAGTTTCCAATTAGAAAATCTTGGAAAGGAGTTGACCTATATTTACTGTAACCATATTTTCCAAATAAAATCCCAGACACATGGTCTGATAAGCCTCTGCATACTCACCACACTATTTAAAAAGAAAGTGGGTTGCTTTTCCTCCTGCTCAAAAATAGTATCCCACGTTCATTTTAGAGACCGAGGGAACGTCAAAGAGGAAACAGGTCTGCAGACCCACCACCCGGCAACGACCTCTATGAACTGTTCATCCATATTCCTTCCTCTTCAGCTTCCATCCACATGGAAGATGGTTTGCATTGAGTAACACACTGTACATACAATTTTGCATCCCGAATTTTCCATTAAAGTTATGCCACAAGCATTTTCTCATGTCACTGAAGATTCTGTGCAAACCTTACTTTTAATGGCTGCATAATAGTCTATCTTTGTAAGCACTGCGATTATTTTTATTCACTCTAGATATTGTTGAAAATGTATAGTGCCATCATTTTTGTTAATATTAAAAATACTGTGATAAACATTCTTATACATGTACCTTTGTTCACACTTCTCAACACTTCCATAGCGCATCCAAGAAGCAGAAATACTGCATTATGAGATAAAAATCTTTTCAAATCTCTCCATCAACATCACAACATTTTTTATGGAAACATTTACCAACTTATCCTTAACACCTGTTCCTAAGGGCACCCATGAGAAAATATCTTAAATCAGCACTGTTCAGGTAACTTGGAAAGTTGTACAAATATATCTGTCAAGCACTCACTATGCACCAGACACTTTGCTAAGTGCTTTATACGTACTGTCACTTAAGACAAGATGCTGTTAGGATTCCCACTTCACACAAGCAGACAACCGGGCTGATTCCCCGAATCATCCAGCCTTTCTGTTGTAAAGCTCAGGGTCAGTGGTGAACCAGAGGCACCGCGGATTGCCTGTTTCAGAGCTCTGAGTGAGGACTAAGCGTCACACTTCCAGAGCAAGCTTCAGCTCCATCCCCACCTGAGGGAAAGTCTCCTTCTGAGCGGCAGGCAGACCTCACACCTCCTCCTTTCCTACCTCCCCCAGAGCAACTATCTAACAACCACAAAGCCACTGGGAAGCCAAGTCCCCAGAATCCACCTTGTTACTTGCTCAAATCCATCACTGACCCATCCCCTCTTCTCTTTTGCACGTGGCTGGACACTGGAAGAAACCTCTCTGAGCAATGAGACAAAGTGAGCCACTCCTGAGGGTGGAGAGGTAGTCAGCCCACCGCTCATCGCGAATGCCCCAGGTCATAAACACCTTTCTGAAGCAGTTCCCTCTTCCCTCACCAGGCGCCAGCAGACAGCGCACACACACGGTACACAACAGTGGAGCAGACTTATTTTTTTCCATGATCTTAACAAGCAACTTGTTGCGTACAGGTTAGCTTCAAATAAAATAAAATTCTGACGATGATCATCAACATCAAGAATGCCAAATATAAAAGCTATAATATGAGCCCGTATTCTGGGTTTTCAGATGCAAAGTGTGCCATCTCTCAGAGATCCCTGTGTGGGGGTCAGCAGTCTGTGAGCCCCTAAAATTGTACACTCATTTTTGTGAATATATGCAGATACGTATTTGGTGTGCTCTCATAAGATTCTCAGGGGGATGTTTTCCCCCAAAATTACTGAGAACCATTGATTTTTGACAGTTGAAAGTTTAAAATATGAATGGGTAAAGATCAAACTTAACTTCATAACGTGCAGTGCAAAGTTTGCGATAAGTAATTATATTTACAGCATCAGTGCTTCCTGTTTTGAGAGGTGCCGTTACCAAGACACGATATCCTAGCTAAGTGCTGAGTTTGGCTAACCATGAACGGAACATAATAAATTAATTTCCCAATCGTTACTCCTTCCTGGTGAGAAGATTATCATCTCAATCTTTCACCGTCTCTCTCTCACAGGCTGACCACTTGCAAACCACCACAGTGGATACTTTGAACTACATTTTTTGGATAAAGAGCCTGAGACTCTGAGAGTTAAGTAACTTATTAGGCCCTTTGGCTGGTAAATACAAGAGCCAAGATTTTTAATGCAGACCTAGTAGATACTGAAGTTTGTGGGTTTTCCAACAAGGCAAACCACTATCTTTTGAAATTTATATTCTGCTTTATGAAATCAGGGTTTTTCAGTTCAAGTTTTTCCTTTAACGGTGGGTGGTTAAACCTGAGTATTTTATACCAGCAATTATATTTACCAGCTATATATTCATGAAAGATTTTAAAATACCAGTTGTTCTGACATGGTCAAAGGGATCCTCATGTATTTTCTCTCACGCTGGCCTCGAATGATGACCCGATGGCAGTGCAAGATGCTGCTGTGACCCAGTCGGGGACTTCCCAAGGACCCTCCCTTTGGAGCCAAGAGAGGCAGCCTAGTGTGCCCGCGAGGCCTCCCGTGTCCAGGACGGCGGGCTCCGCTCCGCCAGCAGCTGTGCCAGGAGAAGGACCGGAATGGAGCGAGCACCTGTTACCTCTCTCGCGGTGTGGGAGTCCTACTGCCAACCTCTCACTGGCCGTGTGGGAATTAGGGCCACGTCTCCCCGGTGGCAAGTGGCTTTTAGAAAACGTACGGCCGCGTATGTGTGTCATAAAGTGAAGGTTCCCCAGGAGAAAGTGACTTGGGAAGGGAAGGAGACACGTTTAGAGCTGCAAGGCAGAGAGTGTTCCAAATGAGAAAACAGCATGTGAGTGGTTCTCGCCAACCCCCGCCCCCCGCCGTGCATTTGTGGGTGCTGGTCTTCCGTGGGCATCCACGGGTCTTGGTGAGGCCCCGTGGTGACCCCCCACGACTCCTGAACTACAAGTCGCCGTCACAATTTCCAAGTCTCTGGGAAGCATTCAATGCCCAGAAGCAGCGGTTTTCCTATTTAGCAAGAGAAAGCAAGGGAGTGGGGAGGCTTGGCTCGGCGGGCCAGTCTGAGCTCCTGGCACTCACAGGCTCCAGAGAGGCCTGTCTTGATGGAGACATTGGAAAGCACAGCTCGCTCTACCTGAGCCAGTCCCAGTTTCCAGCACAGCTTCCAAAATCCCATCTCATGTGTCTGCCGGCAGATCCGCTTCCCAGGTATTGGACTCACACTCGGGTCAAATATCAGCGTGTGTCCTTAGAGCAGAGTCACCAACAATCGCAGCTGCCAAGGGGGCCCAGCTGCCTCTCGTCTCCTTTTACTGTGTCACTGTGTGGGGACAGCCTCGCGTGAGTCCAGGCAAAGCTGGCTCGCCTTAGCATGCCCCCTCCTTAGCAAACTTGCTTCTCACACAAATGGGACCGTAGACATTTGCTTGCCAATGACAACTCTCACCCACGCTGATGTACCCTGGACAAATGTCATTTCTAAATCATTACCAAAAGTCTAACCAGTGTTCTCAACGGAGAAATACTGCCCCCTAGGGAGCACTTTGGAAATTTGAGGAACTTTTTTTTAATATAATTATGGAGATTGGGTGTTAGGGCATTTAGTGAGCGAAGGCCAGGAACCCACGGGACAATTTTGTTCAAATTTTCAATCTTCCCCCAAACAGTTACACAGGTGAAAAACTTTTTTGTAGTTTTCTGAGCCCGGAACCTAGCACCATTTCACATAGAAATACAAAGTATTTTGCACAGTTTCAGAAGACACTGGATTTTCCAAGCATGCAGCTATTGTGTAAGTCAAGAATAAACTTGCACCTGGTGTCCTCGAAGTGTTACCAAGGGCTGCTCCTCATTTCAAAAAATTATGGCATCAACAGCAGCCCAGCTCACAGCCTGGAGCCTCCGGTCCCACATCCAGTGTCACTGCAGCAGGAGCGGCACATGCAGGCGGCACTGGCATGAGCTGCCCGCGGCCCTCTGGTGTGGCTGCGCCTAAGCACTTGCATATTGAACAAAAAGCTGTATTCTTTTATCATAAATTATTTTCTTTTTACTTTTCCTTGATTTATCACCCAGGGCACTAGACTGATTTTTCCATTAACCCATGTAGGTTAGTGACCTAACTTATAAATAGGATACAGCAAAATATTTGGTTTTAAAAAGAGCCTTTGGCTTGAGTAGGATCTAAGCACTGGTGTGAACCACAGAAACTCCTTCAGGTTAAGTGTTACCTAGTTAAACGGTCTTGGAGGACTTTTAGATGGAACGTGAAATTTCCTGTTTCCATTTAATGGTTCCCTATAAGGAGCAATGTTGTTATAAGTTTTAATACTCAACCATAGGTACCCACAGGAATAATATGGGAGCTTTTTAAAAATTACCGTAACCTGAACCCCTATCCCGACTAATAAAATCAAAATCTAAGTATCAAATGCATGTACTTGAACCTTAAGACAGTCCCTTAGAGGAGTGATTCTCCATCCTAATCACACATTAGGAGGAACCCCCAAATGTAGCAGCAACCCCAGTAAGAAAGTCCATGTTACTTTTTCTTAGTATTTCCCAGGTGGTTCTAACTCACAGCCAGTGTGAAGAATCACTCCTCCACACCTCACTAGGGGTGCTGGGAAACCGAGGCGTCGGGCATTCTGGAGGCAACACCTCGGGCTTTGTATCTGCGCTGAGTCACTTACCTCTCTGTGCCTCAGTTTCCTCCCCTGTCAAATGAGGACCACAACAGCCTCTGCCCGTGGGGTGTGGGAGTAAACAAGCTAACACACGGAAAGCCCCCCGACAGCACCAGCTGTCCTCTGTCGACGGCTCTGCCGTCACCCAGTGGGAGTTAGATCGATGCTAGAAAACTGCTCAGTGTTCATTCCTCCGCAGCATCATGCAGTTGGCACATCGTGTTCACATCTGTTTCCAAGGCAATAGAACATTCCAACTTAAAATTGCTTTAAGGTGGCAAACAACCATCCTTCAAATTTCCACTTCTTTTAGCCTCACTTCTTATCTAGTTAGAATAAGACCTTGTAAAGGCATGTCTTCTGTGTTCTACTTTCCTCAACTGCTCACTACCATCCAAGGCCAAGGTTAGAGGCTGGAGTCAACCCCAGAAAGAGCCTGGAAGAAGAAAGTATCCCACCACTATTTTCAAATAAGCATCAATAGCCCTGGCTGGTGTAGCTCAGTGGATTGAGCACAGGCTGCGAACCAAAGGGTCACCAGTTTGATTCCCAGTCAGAGCACATGCCTGGGTTGCGGGCCAGGTCCCTACTGGGGGGCTTGCAAGAATCAGCTACACATGGATGTTTCTCTCCCTTTCTCCTTCCTTTCCCCTCTCTCTAAAAATAAATAAATAAATAAAATCTTTTTAAAAATAATAAAATAAGCATCTATAGTGTCAAGCATATTTTTCAGCTCTTAATATTTTCAAGAGCATGTTTTGATGTTTGTGAAGCATGAGCAAAAATTTACATCTTTGCAACAACAGAGAGACTAAAAAATAGGAAGCTGCAGGGGGCAGAGGATGCAGGGACTCCAAGATGACTTTGAAAGGAGAAAACTGCTGCCGAGCTCAGATGGGGGACTACACAAAGGAAATTCGTTTCAGCAGCTGTCCAGCGAGCTCCACGCATGCACAGACGCTTTAGTATTATTTTCCTGGCACTCAGCGACTCATTCCCCAGATCTGAGAACATCATCTAAATCCTAGTTGACGCCGTAGCCACACGTAACCGGGAGAGGAAGATGAGCCAGTGCTCCTCACGTGTTTCCATCACATATCATAATTGGAACAATAACTTGCATTCTCTTCTTCACTTTTTCTGTTCTAATTCACAAGAGTAAACATATAATTTTGTGTGTGCATGCAGTTTTATAACCTGGTGATCTGCCCCTTCTAAGAGGTAAGGAGGGTCATGAAATGTGTTCTACCAGGGAGGGAGAATGAAGCGGTATCACGCTCGCCCCATCCTCACGCACCACCCCTGCCCATTCTGGGGATGGTGTTGCTGCTATTTTTCTGCAGAGTTGACTTTCCCTTATAACGTGACTCAATTTCTTCTACAATAGGAGTTGGCAACCTTTTCCCATCAAGCTCGAGAAAGTAAATATTTTACGTTTGCGGGCTGTGTCTCACAGTCTTTCTTTTCCTTTTTTTCTTTTTTCAATTTAAAAACTATTTCTAGCTCCAGAGATGTGCAAAAACAGACTGCAAGCTAGATTTGGCTGGAGGCCTATAGTTTGCCAACCCGGCTCTTCATGGATCGAACACCGGGGCTCCCAGACCGAGACCGTGCTAACGTTTGTGTTCCTGGGCTGAGCGGAACGTGGACCTGGACGGAGAGTGAGAAGGAGGTGGAGTAAGAAGGACAACTAGCAGGGCGGGGACAAAATCCGGACCCTTAATCCAGAGGGGGAAAGGCACCTACCTCTTTCAACTGGTCTGCGGCTTCATTTCGATTTGGACTTGGAGAAGGGTGGGAGGGAAGTGTTGGGGGCGAATTTTCCACACGTGTCAAACAGCCTGGGCGGACAGAGAGAAGACCTCCTTTTGGAGGAAAGGGCAGGCGCACTGCCGCTGTGAAAGCACTGGCTTCTCTAAACTCGGGACCCTCTCCTGTAATGCAAGCCACTGCGCATACGGTGTCACCGCCCCCCAGGCAGCCCCCGGGAGAACCAGGCTCAGGACTGGCGCCGAAAAATGCCGACAGTGGCTGCTGCTGTCGCAATAAAGTCCTATGTCTCTGACCCAGAAGAACTGTGTCTTTCTGGGCCTAGACTTTGAACAAAGGATTCTGCAGAAGAAGGATCTGTGAGCCAAGAGTCCGTCCCCAAAGCACACTGTGACATCTTCAAATATTTCTATGCTGATGAAAGCAATTTCATACCCTTCTTAGGTGGCCCTCTTGAAAAGATCCAGAAGACTGCGAGACATGAGAGCAGTGACTGTTGTTCACGTTTGTGTCCGATTCAGAACCTAGAACAACGCCCAGCACATAACAGATCCTCAGTAAGTGTGGGAGGGAGGGAGGGAGCGAGGGACGGGGGCAGGCAGAAGGGCAGGAAGAGCTCCATTCGGGCCTCACTTGCACAAACACTGTCACAAGGATATTCTGTGTCTACTCAATTTTTCCAAACAGAGAGAGAAATCAGACGTTTCCAGTTGTCTCTTTAAAGTAAAGAATGAACTTACCCATGACTCTCCTCACCCACAGCTGGAGGAGAGAATCCAGGAGGGAACTAAAACAGTACAGACTGAAGGGCTTGGGGGAGGAGGGGGGAGAGCAGTATTTTAACAGTTTCCAAACGTGTGCTGCATGATTGGGGACGAACACGATGTGAGGGGCCCGACCGTACTGTTTAAGGCGGGTGGCTTCAGGAGTAAAACAGCCGGTGCAGACTCTCTCTGGGCGGTCGCCGTCACCAAGTCACTCTGAGTGCGTGCTCGGCTCCAGTTCTAAGATCTGTGTGTCTCAGCAAACACACAAAAAAGTAAACGGGGCCCCAGACGAAGTGCCGGTTAGGAGGACGCTAACGACCAAAGCCTGCCCCAAAGCAACGACAGATGGCTTGAAAATGCTTCGAGGGGACAGGCATGCTTAGGGAACACAGGGTGTGAAGTGGGACAATTGTTGTTATTATCATTGAGCTATTTTTCCAAGTAATCGTTGGTGATCTGTCCCAGCTTTGAGGAGGATCTGTCAGGTCACTGCCCCACACAGATGACTGAGGGGAATGGGGACACAGGAGGAACCTGAATGTGTAAGTACGGAGACCAACGGTTCATAGTAGCCATTATCACCAAATAATAGTTTCACAGGTCCCCTTCCCCCATTCAAGGCATTGAGAGCGGACTGCAGCGTGGGGCCCCACTTCTAGGGCATGTGAGCAGGTCCCTATGTGGCATGGGGCTGTCCACCTGGTCACTAGGACCAGGACCCCCCTCTGGTACCTTCCTCCTAAGCAAGGGGGACAAGTGTGATGACCATCCACCCCAACGTGTTGCTCCAGCCTTGACTTTGGAGTTGGTCTGTCATCAACGGTATTTTCCAAACAGTAATTCACAGCGTGGTGCTGAGCGATCTCCGTAAGAGTTTCCCGGGAAGCTCTTCCAATTTTAAAAGTTCAAAATCAGAGATTCTGCTTGAGGCATGGAACTCAGGAATACATATTCTTTTAAATTTCCCTACTGATTCTTAAACAATCAAGTTTTAAAGTCACTGGTGCCAACTTTCTAATTAGTGGAACTTGATTAGATTGTCTTGGTGTTCTTTATTGCTATGATATCTATTGCTGTGTTGGAGCTACTCATTTCAGACTTGAGAGCTATATTCCCCTATCCCTATCAATGGCACCCCAAGTACTGGCCAAATGAATAAGTGAATGAATGAATGAACCAACCAATGAACGAATGGATGGATAGATGTGGATGCATCCAGAGCCAGGGGATCAGGAGAAAGGCTGTGCCCCCTGCCAGGAAGCAGTGCATTCTGGGAGCATGGCAGCCCCTAACCACCTCTCCTGAGGAGGCAGCAGTGCTGTGCTCCGTGTTTGGCACAGCAGACCAGCTCTGCCCCCGGGCACAGCACGCTGGACCGGCAGTCAGGACCTGAGCAGAAAGCAGCTCAGCAGGCAGGGCAGGGGGACAGCCCGGCAGCCCTGAGGTGGCCTGGATCCAGATTCCTGCCTCCACTTTGTTCTCACGCTGAGAGCGGGAGGGTGACCTGAAAAGGAGCAGTCTATCAGTTTTGCTGCAGGGAGGGGACAGGAGGGAAAGGGGAAAGGAGGAGGGCCAACAGGACGAGCTGGGCCTTGATGGCCGGGAGTGGGGGCCAGCAGCAGCCACTGCCTAATGGCAGAGCCCTCTTTGCCTGTTGAGTCCAGCAGGTTGCTGAGAGGCTGCCCGCCCTTCAGTCCCCACACTGACTGCATTGGTAACGTCTGCTGGGCCCCTATGTACATGGTACACGTGGCTACATACTGGTTTGGCCTGGTCTGGTTTGGTCTGGTTTGTTGGGACACAAAGGGATGGTGTGCAAGCCCAGATCAAATCTGCAGACTGGAGGTGGTGTGAGAGGCAGCTGAGCACCCCCGCCCCGGGCGTTGAAAACAAGTCTGTGAGGGCTGTGGGCTCCCCAAACCGGGAGCGCTGGGGTTCTGTCACTCACACCAAGATCTCCAGGAGATGTGCGGCCGCAGCCGACACTCATATTTATACCCACATATGAACTCAGCCAACTCCACCACAAGCAAGAGCTGGAAGTCTTTCTGGACAGAGTGTGGTTGGTTGAAAATATTCATGCAGAAGGTGGGTTTTGAAAGAGATAAGAAGCCTGTCTCCCAAAGAGCAGTGGTATTTCCAGATGGGGAATGAACACCATCCACAAAACTCAGAGCCGGGAACTGGCAGGTTGTCTGAGGGCTGGTGGCTCGGGTGTGGCAGGCGTGGAGGCACTGATGGGGTGACAGGCACCTGTTGTTTGTCAGATGAGCAAACCCTTCTCCAGGGACCATTTCCCCGCAGCCCACCTCCACCCACATGGTTTCCATAGCAAACACGTCCTCCGAGACCCACCGCCGCCGGGTGCTGGGGCTGTCGGATGTGGTGCTCTGTCGCTGGGTGGCCACAGTTCCTACCTGTGGGTGCGGGCACTCTGGTTTGCTGCACAGGGCACAGGGTCACCAGGTGAGCCAGAGAGTCTGTGCGGCTTCTAAGTCTCTGGGTTCAGTTAACCCTGAGACCCAGACATTTCCTGGCCTTCGGTTTTGGATGCCCCCCGCTTCCTAAGTGAGGAAGTGGTTATTTGCAGCCAAAGGAGTTCTATCCAGCCCAGCTCCTAGGAGCTCATGGAGAGGGGGGAGGAAAGAGCCCAGCACAGGCTGAAAGGCTGGCCAGGAAGCACGCTTGTCCCGGCCGCCCAGGCCTGATGGGCTGAGCTCTTCACCATGGCTGTGATGGTGAGAGTGAGCAGGCCCAGACGGCACTGGAGGGGCCCAAGCCGCGGGGGTGAAAACAGAGGAGAGAATGACCCAGCATTGGAGGTGCTCACCACAGTAACGTTTGCCTGAGACCCCTTTGTGAGAAGCAGCCCTTCTATAGCAAGGGTGGGTGTGACGGTGTGATGGCCCTGTACCGACCCAGGAGCTCCCAGGGTGGGACTCAACCACAGAACATGTCCAAAACCCAAAGGCATGCACTGAGGGTCAGGGGACCTGTGAATTAACCCAAAGAAGACACTTGAGCCAGCCTTTCCAAAAGAGGAAATGAAACCATTCAGCTACCAATTCGCCAGCAAGTCCTACTTTCTCCAAGTTAAGACAGTGGCTGCAACTCCACAGGGAGCAGCGGGATCTGTTCCCAGAGGCCCTGGACTGGTCTCCGGGGAAGCCAATCAGCGGAGAGCTGGGTCCTGGGGGCACCACAACAACAGAGCCGGAGGGTGGCCCGGTCTGGAGAAACACCCCAGCTCATCCGACTGCAGCCTGTGCTGTCCAGCCACCTACACAGATACATGTGGCCCTTCCCTGTGATCTGGGCTGATGATAAGCTTTTGGGAAATTCGTAGAGATCTTATAAACTTCCTTTGTATAATCTTCCCTTTAATTAAGATCTCTGAGGTTAATTATGAGAGATATAAGAAGGACTCCCTTCAACACTGATTCCCTCAGGGACATTTTATGTTTATTTTTTTCAGTATACGTAGCACTTCATATTTTCTACATTTTAAAAAATTGATTTCACTTTCCTGTCTGAATTCATTTCCTAGGGCTACTGTAACAATGTACCACAAACTGGATGGCTTGATGCAACAGAAATGTGTCCTCTCCCAGGCCGGGAGGCAGGATGTCGGTCACCGAGCTGTCAGCAGGTCCCTGCGCCCTCTGCAGGCTCCAGGGAAGGATCCTTCCTTGCTGCTGGTGGCTTCCGGCAACCCTTGGTTTGCTTTGGCTCATGGATGCATAGCCCCAAATCTCTGACTCTGTCATCACCTGGCCTCCTTTCCTGTGCGTATCTTGTGTGTCCTTTCTGCTTCTTATAGAATCACCAGTCATTAGACTTAGGACCCACCCCAATGTAGCATGACCTCATCTTAACTAGTTACATCTGCCAAGACCCTATTTCCAAACAAGGGAATACCCTGAGGTTCTGGTGGACACATGTTTTGGGGTGGGGGTGCTACACCCCACTCCAATGTTACTTGCAGGGGTCTTGTCCTGTAACTAGTGCCTCTCAGACAGGGATTCAGCTGTGGCCTCAGAGCCTTTTTTAAAGAAAAGTTTATGCAGGGTCTAATCATTTCCATGGCATGAAGGGTCATCATCCATCAGTAACTTGGGGATCTCTGAAAAAAACATGAGTGCCTAACAAAAAGAATTTGGTCTACAGCAGAAGTAAATAAGCTAGTTCTTTGGCCTCCCAGCAATCAATTTCAAAATATAAACATTTTAGTTTCTGCACTGTGAGGGGCGGGGAGTAACCCGAATGAGTCAGGATAGGCTGCGTGCCATGCTGCATTGACAAAAGACCCGAAAACCTTAAGAGCTTAAGCAAAGGTTCATTTCTTGTTTGCATTCCATGAATGGACCAGCTGGGGAGTCCATTCACTACAACCACTCAGTGGCTATGGCTAACAGACCAGCCACCATCTCCGATTGCTGATTGTAGTGCCAGAGGGAAGGAGACGGGTAGAAATTAATCTCATGGTCTCTTAATGCTCCTACCTTGAAATAACACAGAACAATCCCACTCTCGTCTCATCAGCCAAAGTAAGCTGCATGGCCACACCTCACTCTCAGTGGGCAGGGAAGGCAAACCCCACCGTGTGGTCAGGTGGGAGAGAACCGGAAACACTCGGCGCAAAGCAGCGCTGACAACCGCAGTGCCCGTTCACAGAGACGATCCCAACGCTCAGCCGTCTGGGACTAATTGCAAATGAAAGTGTTTAGAGAAGAGCCTAAACAAAGCACACGGTGCAAACTGGGGGTGACCTAGACCAGGACTCAGAGGGCAACCTGAACGTGGCGTTTTGCAGAAGAGAATGAGGAAGCTGGCTGAGAGTGTTCGTGTTACCAGGACTCTCGTTCTCCGAAACTTCTGTTGAGTAGATTTGGCATCCCTGGGGTACTGAGTAGAATAAAAAATATAGTTTAATCTGACCCGTACAATACTAGACAAAACATGTCATTGTGCTTTATTATGCTTATCTAGGACACAACGGAAAGGAACATGACCTCCAACATATGTGGAAACCTGAGCATACGTGCCAGCCTCCTTCCACTTCTGCTCTGCTCCGGTCGTCATGGCCACATGGGACCAGCTGTTAGGACCCGCAGCAGTCCGAACATTTATCGCGAGAGGTAACAGAGAGAGAGCTTTCTATCTTTCTCTTCAAATGTTCATCTCTTCTTATAGGTGTTGGGACCTACTGGTTTGTAGTCTGACGATCCTAAGGGAGCACGTGACATGCAAACTCTCAGAAACAAGTCTGCCACCTAAATCCGCTCCCTTCCCAATACCCAGCATTCATTCATCAAATTAATTAACTCTCAGTAGCAACTAAAAGAAAGGCAAAGAATGACATCCACGGTTATTTCACTGTACCTGCATCACAAAGGGAAACCACAAATAGGAAATGCAGAAACCCACCAGAAATCCACAGCTCTAGCCAAGAATCTGCAGTCTGCTGAAGGGGCTCTTAGAAATAAGTTTAAAATGATGCGGTGGAAGCCCTGGTTTGGGAAGATTAACCTGAAAGCAGTAGGCAAGAGTCACCGACATCACTCCAGTGGTGGGGTGGAGAGACCAGGCCGTAGAGACCTCATAGAAAGATACCATATTTATTTACGTTTGGAGCACAAGAGCAGAAATCAGAGAACCCTGTGTAAACAGATCAATAGAGAACAGACTTAGAGGATGAAGGCAAGTGAAAAATGTCTCAAGGCCTTCCAAGTTGCGAAAGGTCGCCTTTACCAGGAATGGATGCGGAGAAGGTCGGGGCGCCTCACCCTGGGGGAGTGTGAAGATATTCTCACAGAAGCAGCGCATGCTAGGGGTCAGGAGTCCTTTCTGCACGCAGGCCGCTCAGAAACGATAAAGGTGTTTACACAGTTTACAAAATAAAAATATCTTCACTGAGTCTAATTACAAATGTCTACAAAGACATATATTCCTATAATTTAGGATATTCACTTCATTGCATAGAAAAAGAGTTTAAGGTAGATTTTTCTTAATTATTAAGCACTAATGTCTGAGGCATCTTTGAGTAGCAGTAATGCAGAAGCACGCCGTCACCCAGAAAACCAGACCAGAGGCCGTGTCGGGAGGTCAGGTGGACGGACTGGAGACTGAGAACAGTGGGTGCTGCCTACCGTCTGCAAGCATGGTCATTTGGTCATGACCTGCGACACACTGGAAGGCTTCTGGGGACACAAATGCACTCAGGAGCAGCTGCTGAGGGCCAGTGTGGGCTCTGCTCCATGCAGCAGGGGACACGTGAAGACAGACTTCAAAGCCTGGGGTGCAGGGAGCCCTATGAGTGAGCACTTGCCAGCGACAGGACACATAGCACGCACACAGGCAGGCTGAATACGGCACGGAACAAGCAAGGCGGGGATCCATCTGGCCCGGGGAAGAGGAGGGCAGCGTCGGAAAGGAAGGCCGGTCTGAGCAGGACCTGGAAGGAAAGGTAGATGCGGCTGCGATCTTGTGTTGCATGTCTCATTGTGAGTCACCTGGTCCAGTGGAAGGGGCTCCAGGGACGCCGCTGTCGGCCTTGTAGGGACCAACGGAGGAGCCAGTGAAATGTTTTTGTTGGATAAAACAGCGAAAGAATTCTTATTTTGGAAGACTAATGGACATCAGGTCATTATACAATGAGAATATTGAAAGCAACTCTGTCTAATTGTCTAATTATCTTTAGGGCCTTGTGGTCTAGGGACAGCACCTGTGGTGCTCCTTGGTCCAGCCAACACTTGTGCTGCTGAGACCTGTGTTTACCAAGGAGTGAAGCTGAGGACAATCACTATGTAAGGGAACTCAGAACCCTTTACTAACAGGAAAAATGCAACCGTAGTTCTAAAAATTACACCCCCCTCCTCATGTTACCTTGGCTTTGCTCTTCCTTTTTCATTGGGTTATATTAACACCAGGTGTGGCAGCTTCAGGATCTGCTCCACCTTCTCTGTCCTCACCACTTCAGAGCATCCCCGAAGAGTAGACTGGTTGCATCTTACTGCTTCTACGCTTAAACAGGACCCCTTCTCCTAGACTAGTGGGTTAGACATCTGGTTCTCCATGTCAACTCTCTATATTTGGTTCCAACCAAATAGAGTTTAAAAAGTTTGGCCTCAGGACAGCCTAAAATCTGTTATAGAAGGAAAAAGTCACAAAATAAACCAGACAGTACATACTATTTCTGGGTTCAGCTTGTTGAAAACTTTTTAAGTCTTACTCAATGACATTTACAGAGCAATTTCAAGAATGCTTCGTAGAATAGGCTTTGAAAAGTGTTTCTTCATCTGCAGTATCCATTTAGACAGCATCAGTGCATAACTGTAGTTCAGTACTCGTGCTAAAACTTTGGCAAAGGAGGCAAACTCCCTCCGCGGGCCCAACCAAGCTGAGTCATCCAGGGGAACGCCCTGGAGAGGGTCGTGATGGGGGTTCCACCAGAAGTCTCAGCCCCCTCCCTCGATAAATCCGGATCCCAGATAAATGGACTTTATTCTAGTTTTTTACATGGCTAGGTTCTAGGAAGCAAGGGAAATCTCCAAGGATAAAATTTCTTCTTTAAAAAAAGTCTTTGAGCTGAAATCAGAGCAGGGAGGCACGAGCTTTAAACAAAGGCGCAGGCAGGGGTGACAAGTGCAAGTAGTGACAGGACACTGCAATAAAAACCCGAGCCCTGTGCCTGCTACTTGGTGGAAAGAGGAACCCTACATCCCTGCATCATGTCTGGCTGCCAGGAGACACTACGGTACCCTGGATCCAGACAGAGGCCAATGCGAGCCTTCTCTGGAGGAACAGCCCAGTCAGGCTCCTGAGATTCCCCAACATGAGCCAATCCAGTTTGAGCTCGCAGCCAAAGACCAATCTAGTTCAAGCTCACAACCAAAAACCAATCCAATTCAAGCTCACAACCAAAGACCAATCCAGTTCAAGCTCACAACCAAAGACCAATCCAGTTCAAGCTCACAACCCAAAACCAATCCAATTCAAGCTCACAACCAAAGACCAATCCAGTTCAAGCTCACAACCCAAAACCAATCCAGTTTGAGCTCACAACCAAAAATCCAATTCACATGGGAAAAATGACCACCAGTATGAATTAACAGAAACAAAAACAATATATTTAGGGCCCCACCCAAAGACTTTAGATATTAAAGTCATCAGACATAGATAAAGTCTGTCTGTATTAAATGTTTGAAGGAATTACACATGGAATTACTAAAATAAAAGAGCAGCAACAGATGATTAAAAATGGACAGAAATTTTAGTTATTTTAGGAATGAAAGATACAGATGTCATAAACCGGAAAGAGCAGTGCTCACAAAGGTAACCGGGAAAGCCTGTGTCAGACGAGCAAACTGGGTTCCTCCGGGTCCCGCTGGGCGAGGGAGACGTCGCTAAGAATAGGGTCTCAACGACATCCGGAGAAGCAAAGTCACCGTGGAACTCCATAAGCACCTGGCCTGTGTTTAGAGCTAGAATTCAGGTGACTCAGGGGCGGGATTTCAACAGCAGGTAACAAGAAAGACTGGAGGAAGTTGTAAAGGGCCGGTCACGTCTCACTGGTGGGGCCGCAGAGAATGGTTTTCCCGCAAAGTTGTCTCATGGGCCGTGCAATGAGTAGGCCCATGAGACAGAGTAGGTCCTGTGAGTAGGTCCTGTGAGTGAGCCAGCTCCCGGCAACTTGAAGGTGTCCCCTGTTGGGGAAGCCTCCCATCTGCCACCTGTGTCCCTACAGTACTTGACAGTAACTCCTTTACAGGACTTTTGACCTCACCGCCAGGCTGCTCTCTCTACTGGGTCAGTACTTAACATCTAACTTTGAGATGAACAAGGCTTCAAAACATGTTTAAGAGAAAAAGGAAGGAAGAAAGAGAGGGAAGGAACAAGGCAAGGAGTGAAGGCTGCATATCACTTATGTGACTTATTTGTTGGGCTGTCAGACCTCCAGAGCGGGGCTTGCCTTGTAGAGAGACATGCATGTTCCATGAACACGCAGGCTACTTAGAAATCCCAGGAGCGCTGTTCCTCAGGCGGAGTTGCTATCTGAGTGCCCATCTACCAAACACGAGCCTGGAGCACTACTGAACTTCGGCTTTCCTTCCTCATCTCCTCTGAAAGCTGGTCGGCTGGGTGGGGAGGGAAAAGGCAAATGGGCTTAGCATCACTTTGCCCTTTATTCCCCTGGCATAAAGCCCTAAGAAATGATGGTGGATCTTCGTACAGAATGCTGACACCTAAATAGCTTCATGCCAGGAACCTACCAGCAGGTTCCTGCATGGTCTGGGCTCTCCATCTTCCAACCCTGGGAAAGGGAAGCAATGGGAGGCTTATTTATCCAAAAACATCTGTAGAGACTTTTTGTTCAATCTATCAGTCCACGAAAAGCACTGAATACCTACTTGTCTCCAGCATGGCTCCAGGCACCATCAAGGAGTATGAAGAAGCACTAGACGTGGCCCTCGCCCAGCGGACTCAAAGCCTATCTGGGAGGGTTGGTTGCCATATCGGTCCAGGTTCAGTCAGGAAACCAAAGCCACGTTTCAGGGATAAGGGATTTAATGGGAACTAGACCTCACATTAATGCGGGAGACACTAAAGCCACGAAGGCGTGGAAGGCAAGGCTGGAGTGCACCAGCTAGAGCCCCTGAAGCACCAGCTCTGGTGGGGAAGTCAGAGCTGGCAAATCTGAGAAGCCAAGGGCGGGCAGCCCCAGGCGCGGCTGTGAAGGGGCTCATGGACAGGTGCCTGGGAAGTCGTCCACCTTTGTGGGCCCACAACCTGGTGGTGGGCTTGGAAATGCTATTGGTCAATTGGCCAGTGGATGAGGAGATGTGCTGGACACAGAACGGAGACCCAGCACAGGCTGCGAGTCACTGGGCAGCTCTGCATCTGTCACCAGATGTAGCTACAAGGCACTTCTGAGAGTAACAGCCACCGCGTCACTCCTGCCTTCCAAATCTCATGTCAATCTCTTTTGGCCAATTCTGACATGGGAAGGGGATTCAAGGAACCATAGCTCCCAGCTTGACCAAGTTGGCCCAGAATAATCTAGCACAGGTAGCAATGGAGAATAGCCCCTGAGTGCAGCACAGGGGTTATTCAAACCCCAAGAGCACAGTTTGAAGCAGACAGACAGGAGAGAAGGTGGATGGAGTTTATGGAAAGCTTCATGGAGGAAGCATAGAGTTCACTGAGACTCAAGGAGGAATATGACTTTAAAGATGAGGAAAGGCATGAGCAAATATTTCCTGTTTAAGTGTGGCTGCTTCCTTCATGTCAGTGCTGGTCCCAAGTGTACACAGCTTTCATAGAGCCCTGATAGGAACTGGGACATGGCCACATGGGGACAGAGACAGATAAAGAGGCTTGACCTAGGCTCGACTCTGACCTTGGGAAGCACTGAGCCGAGGTCCTGCTGCCCAGACCCACTGACCTGCCCCACGTGCAGAAACAGGTCTGCACAATGGCCTCAGCCTCCCGCCTGCTGTTTCCTGTCTCCTTGGAGGCCACCTGGTGGCCTCCACTGTGTCCTTGACTGCTCAAGGACACAAGCCCACTGTGAGAAGAATAAATCCTGTCTGGATGCCTCTAAGGGCAAATTTTAAAATAAAGACCGCTTTGAAAACAAGGAGAGTTTTGTGCCCCGCTGACCCCGGTGAGGTGCGTGTCGGCACCCGGCCCAGCGGCCGGGTGGAGCCACCCGGCACAGAGCAAGCAGCTCAGGAAGGAGACGCAGGACTGCGAGCCTCCACCCCAGGGGTTCCTCCACCATCGAAAGCTGCAGTGGTGGCTCAGGTGCCTCGCGATGGGGACGGGCCGCAGAAAGGAGGCTTGGTGCTCAGAGAGGAAGGAGTTCCGAAAAAGAGGAGGGGCCCGTCCATGAAGAATGGGCTCTGCAGGAAGAACTCCAGCCCTCGGCAAACGCAGCCATCCCCTCGTGTCCTGAGAGCTCCGGGGCCTGGAGTCAGGAAGCTCCTCCCACGGCTAACGGGGAACGTGGGCGAGAGACAGACTCCCGCGTTCTGTCCGCGCTACACAGCGTGGCTCTCCATCCATGTGAAGACTTAAAGGGTACGCTGTCCTGGAGCCTCCGAACGAACCTCCCAAGATGTCTGTCTGTTAAACTATCTTTTCCTTTCTTTTAGATATTCTCCAGACCTCCAACGTTTCAATAGCTTGCTTCAACAATGGCGCACAGAACTGAGAGAAGATCCTTCGCCTGCTCCTACCCACTGCCTGCAGTGAAAATTGCAAGAATTCTCTATTTTTTTGGAACAAGGAACTTCAGACTCATAGCCCCATAAGTGTTCTCCTGTTAACGTCCGACATCAGACCTAGAAGGCACCCAGCAGCGGTCTCCCCGGCTCCCCCGCCCTCTTGCCTGAGGAGCAAAAAGACCCAAGATAGTCCCAGAGAAGCTGCTAACTAGCACCAAGGGCCCAGACCCCAAGAGGGTCACACAGTGAAGGGGCAGCTCAGTCCCTTGCATGTGGTCAGCCGGGTATCCTTTCCGATGTTTGGGCTGGTGCTTTGGGTCCCAGGAGAGGGTTGTTTTCAAGCCACTATTCACAGTAAGCTCTGACTTCAGAATGACTTGGACTCATAATAATTTAAGATTTAAAGTAATAATGACAGAGTCTGTTGACCTTAGACAAACAGCCAGATATTTCTCCAGCAAAATGAGTTTACTTGTGAACAACAATGAATTGCAGTTGGTAACATGCAGCCTAACGGTGAACCACATGCAAGTCCACACTAGTAAAGAAGAGGGCGTCTCTTTCACGGACTCCAGCAGGGCTGTTGTAAACGAGGACTCCATTGGAGGAAACTGGAAGTTCCAAGTGTGGTGACTTCTCATTGGCTGAGCTCTGGCCTCCTCCCATTGGCTGAGCTGTTCCTGGAGCAGGAGGACTCTTCTTTTCCTCCTGCTGACTAGTCACGTAGGGTCACTTCCTGTCAGAGATGTGGGTGCCTCTTTTCCGGTGGGGTCAGTCCTGTGCATTGAGGGCTTGTGCATGGCAGTTCTTGAAATTGAGGCTCCTGTTTATTAGTTTTCCCAAGTCTAACTAGACAGTGCTTTCTCCCACTCCCTTTGTGGAAACAATGCTTCCACTATTTTCCACTGTAAATATTTCACTTTTGGATTCTCAGTCCAACAAGAAAACATGAGGTCTGTTTGGTTAGTAGGTGCGCCTGACCGCATACTTGGGCAACCTGAGTGTCCCGGGGCAGGGACTCCGAAGGTCAACAGGATGGAATTTGGTTGAGGAAGAGGGATTCACATTTCCTGACCACAGGAAATGAATAAATAATTTGACAGCCACAAAAAGAATGGATAGATTTTTCACCACAAGATAAAGCAATAGAATTGTTAAAATGTGCACGGAAAGGTGATAAGATCCATTTTGGTTAACGATGCTGTTCAAAAACAAAATTAATCTAAAATAAGCAGCCTGAAATATTTTCATGTGCAATGACAAAAATGAAAATTATTGGCCCCTGTAATTCCTTAGGGATTATTTGTCTATGAGCAGCATATGAAGAAACCTTTGGAACTGAATCCATATAACAGAAAACATCTGTTTGGGCATCTTTCAATTTCAGTATGTTACAGGCAGGGGAAAGCTGAAATTTAGAAATACCGATCTGACATGTGAACTGGCCATTTCTGATTTAAACATGTCACAGACTTCCTTGGCAGAAAGTTATGATGATCCTTTAAATTTGTCTCTTTGCCTTTTGCAATTCTTAAAAACGTTTTTTCTCCATCTTCTGTGGTAAATAAAGTCACCACACATGCAAACAAAGAGTAATTGTGAGGCCAGGATTAAAAACATTTCGCTGTTAATGGAGAGTTAGAAGGAAGAAATGGAACCACCTGGGCTGACATCGCTAGAAAATCTTAGAGATGCAAGTCCTGATTTTAATGTTTTCAGGTGGAGGATTCAAGGAACGGTGGGGAAAATCCTGCATTTTCCATCTTTTAAAAATCTGTGATTCCACGTTGCCCCCTGAGGCTGCACACCCTGCTTCCCAGGCCCCCAGCCATGTTCTCAGGCCAACTCCAGGGCTCAGCTCCATTTACTTATAATCCGCAGAAACTAGGTGTTCCCCTAAAGTCTTTCCAAAGTCACAGATGATGGCCTGATGGCCAAATACAATGCATATGACGCAGAACACTGTGACTTTTCCCACCTCCCAGAATTCTCTCCTGTTTGGGCTGTTCCTCCTCATCTTCTCCATCACATTTGCGGATTCATCTTTAGCCCTTCACCCCTTAAATATTGGCATTTCCCAGAGCTCTGTCCTCTGTCCTCAGCTTCACACCCAGGGTGTATCTGATCAGCCCCTCCTACTCCATTCTCAACATCAGGGCCTTGGTTTGGGCCTTCACCCCTCCTGCCTGAATGGCTGCATCTGCCTCCTCACTAGCCTTGCCAGCTCCAGGTTGCATCCTGGCCCCACCCCAACTCCTGGTCATTGCCAGGTTGCAGCCAGGACTATCAGCCTAAAGGGAAAATCGTTTGTGTCCACTTCTTCCCTGCCTTAAAATCCTCCAATGGCTCGCCTTGGCTCTCAAGATAAAGCCCAAATGACTCAGCCTACCCATCCCAACCTGGACTCCCCTGGCCTGGCGGGCCTCTCCTCCCTCCAGTCCCTACAGCTGCCTTTCACTCCGCCTCCGTCCTTGGTACAGGCATTCCTGGCTCACCCGGAGGGCCCTAAGCCTCCATCACTTCCCGACTCACTCTCATCCTATGAGCCCCGTCTTCCTCTCCAGTATTGACATTTGTGCCTTCTTTAAGTTTTTATTGATCAGTCTCACCCGTGGGTTATCAGTGTTATTTATCTTTTCAAAACACACGTCGTTTGGCTTTGTTGATCTTCTCTAGTCTGTTTCTTATCTCAGTAGTTTATGCTCTTGTTTTTGTCATTCCCTTTCCTCTATTTCCTTTGCATTTATTTTGCTTTTCTCTTTCTGATTTCCCGAGATGAGCAGTTAGTCCACTGAGTTTTTCCAGCTTACATCCTTCCCTAATATAATGAAGTAAGGTGAAGACACATCCCTTAGGCATTGTTTTTGTTACATTCCATGTGCTCGGAAAACGGAATTTTTGTTGAGATTTTTGTTTGTTTGTTTTTTTGTTTCTTTTTTGACCTGTGGGTTATTTCGATATTTTTCTTCACTTTTAAACATATGGTGATTTTCCAGTTATCTCTTTGCTTTTGAGCTGTGGTGACATCACAGCTGTCACTTCAACCCCTTGACATCACCAAGACCCACTTCATGGCCAAGTTTCTGCGACTGTTCAAAGGGTCCTTGAAAACGAGGGGCATTCTCACGCTGTCCCCTGGTGTCTCAGGGTTCCAGTCATGTCTGTGAGGTCTTTCACAGCCTCGCAGGCGCTTTGCCTGCTCGGCCTGTCAGTTTCCGGGAGGCACCTGCTCCGGACTTCCAGCAGGCCTGTGGGTTTGCTCCTGTCCGTACTCAGCTTCTCTGGTGGCTTTTTCTTTCAAATATTCAGAGGCCATGAGGATGCACATCAACTTTAAATTATCTAATCTTCCTGATGAGTCAAGTTCCTAATCAATAAGAAGTGACTCCTGATCTCCAATAATTTCTTTTTGCTTTAAGGTCATTTTTTAATATTAACACAGATTTACCAGCTCTCCTTTGACTGCTGTTTGCAGAGCATAATTTCTTCTACTCTTTTCTTTTTAAACTTTTTACCCTTAAATTTTAATTTATGCCTTGAAAATAGAGGATAACTTGGCTTTAATTTGTAATAAATCTAGGAATCTGTCCTTTAACTGAAATACTTAATCTATTTATTTTTCATAGAATTACTAATATGTTTTACTTTAAACCTACTACCTTACAAAATGCTTTTTATTTGTCCAGGTTACTCCATGTCCTTTCTCTTTTCTTACCTTTTTTGAACTACTTTTAATCATTCCATTTTTTTTTATTTTTTCTCCTCACCCAAGGACATATTTTTCATTGCTTTTAGAGAGAGAGAAACATTGATATGAGACAGAAACATCAATTGGTGGCCTCCCATGTGGACCCTGACTGGAATTGAACCCGCAACCTGGACATGTGCCCTGACCGGGAATCAAACCCGCAACCTTTCCATCTGCGGAAGAACTCTCCAAGCAACTGAGCCGCACGGATCAAGGCTAATCATTCCATTCTTATTCCGTTTTTATCATTCTCTTAATTTTAAAGTTTTATACTTTTTGTTATGCTTTCAATGGTTACCTTGGAAATCAAAACAGGAGTCCTGGACTTACCAAAATCTAATGACAGTGGTGCTCTGAGCTCCTCTTGGACAATATAAGGAACTTGGATCACTGAAACCTTCACACCCCTTCCCCAACTTAGAGATTTGCTGGTAGAAAGGTAGACACCACACACGTATATGTCCCACAAATATTATTGTTCTATAAAATCAGTGTCATTGGACTTACTCATATATTTACACTTTCCTTTGCTCTTGATAACTCCTTTATTTCTAACCTTTCATCTAAGGTTATTTTCTATCTGCTTAAATAACTCTCTTGAATGATTCCTGAACGGCCATCTGCTGCTGACGGCTCTCTCTGTGGGTGTGGGTGTTAGTTCTTGTTTTCACTGGTTCTTTCTCAGGTGAGTGAGCGCCTTCACATGCCTACTTGGGGTTGGTTGGTTGGTTTGTTTAACTATGTACTTGACCTCGTGTATTTTTTTAAAATTGTAGAAATACTTTGAAGCCTACAGTGTTGTCAGTTTTCTTTAGGTTTAATTGTCATTTGCTTCTGCCCAGTCCTGGGGTGCCGTCCCTTCGCTGTCCTCATTCCAGCTTCAGGACTCTCAGACTCCTTGGTCACCCAGACAGGCCAGGACAGGGCCACAGCTCCTGCAAGAGCTGTTTGACTTCGGTTTCACCCTCACCTTCAGGAGAAGCAGCCTGCTGAGTCTGAAGCCACAGCATAGGCTGGGCCCTGGGCTCCCATTTCCTGTCCCCCTGACCTCACAGGGCTGGTGAGGGGCTGCTCACCCTCTGACCAGGTGTTCCAGATTTTCGACTGCCCCCTGGTCAAAAGCGATCCCCAATGCCAGACTCACTTTCCAGGATTTTCATCTTCTCCTGAATCTTAGTCCAATAATTCCTCATTATCTTACGAGCTCTTGGATGCCTTTGAAGAACTTAAAAAATGTCATTTAATTTTCAGGGTAATTATTTTCAATGAGATGATTGGTTTGAGTTGCCCCATCACCATTATTACCAAAAGAAAGAATAGCTCTCCTTTCTTTTTATAAATCCTCACCCAAGGATATGTTTATCAATTTTTTAGAGAGAGAGTAAGGGCTGGGGGAGGGGAGCGATGAGATAAAGAGAGAGAGAGACATCAATCAGCCGCCTCCTGTACTCACCTTGGAGGTAGAACCCACAGCCTAGGTATGTGCCCTGACCAGGGATCAAACTCACAACCTTTTGGTGTATGGGATGATGCTCCAACCAACCGAGCCAGACAACCAGGGCATGAAAGGACCTCTCTTGGCACTTTCAAGCAACGCTATTCACCTTGCTGTCACCGCTATGAAGTACCCAGTGGCCATGCTGTGCCGGCCTGGGGACGTGGCACTGCGGTAACCCAGAGACCTAGACGCACTGACAGGCCCAGTACTGGGCGGAAGGCTGGCAGAGCAGAGACACTCTGCTCCTCCAGCCAGCTTAGGTCCCCTCCCTGGGTCTTGCTCTTGCTCTGCACCACTGAGCCTCATCGGGGACGTGCATCCCCCTCACATTCCCTCTGTCCCCCCCTTCTCCCCGAGGGCTCCCCAATCACCCATGCCCCCTTAAAACCAATTCATCCTACCAATGGCTTTAGAATCCATTCTCATTTTTTCATGTTTTTCATCTTAAAAAATCAAAAGTGATTGTTTTCCTATATGAATTCAAAGGACTCTTAATTTCTTTTTCTAAAAAGGAAAGGTCCAGTTGCATGAAACTGAGAGTTTGAGAAATGATGTTACATGAGTGATTCATCACGGCAACATGAACTGGGAGGGCCTCCAAAGCACACAGAGAGTAAGTATCACTTAGAAAGATGACTTTTTGTGTTTAAAAGCATAATAATCATGTTACCCATGCACTCTCCGTCGCGTCCTCCAGCGCCAGGCTAGAGTATTCAGGCTTTACACCCGGTACAGAAATCTGTTCGGGAAGCCCCCGCTGCTCACCCGTCTTCATCGTCCTGGCCCCCTAACCAGGATGGCCCTGCCACCGGAGAGGCAGCGCCACTGTGCCAGCGGCCGGTTTCCCTCCTCGCCCACTCGGCCTCCCTCCCGGAGGAACATCTGTAAACTCCATCCTCAGACAAAGGCCCGCAAAATGTGAAACCCACGAGACTGAGCTCATTAAAGTGAAACCCAACACAAAACCCCACATTCCTCCCGTTTCAGCTTGTCTTCCAAAGAACCAACAGCCTTCAATCCCACAAACTGCCCCTGTATTTCCATCCCAATAAAAACAAACACGCTTTCGTTGAGGAATCTTCAACTTCACAGTAAAGAAAGGTCAGGCAACTTCCCTCAATAGAGACACACACTTGGAAATAAGGAGGCAAGACAGTAAATCTCAAGAGGCATTCATGCCCCCGTAATTCCACAGGCATTCCCCGCAGTGCCGGCCACACACCCACCCCCTGAACACCCCCTCCGCCAGCCAATAAACGAGCTAAACTGTCTGCTGTGGAAATGCACACTCTGGGGGCGGAGGGGAGAGGAGGAGGGCTCTGTAGCAAATGTGGCGAAGTGGGTGAAGGACAGACAGAAAGTCTTTGCACTCATCTTGCAACTTTTCTATGAATCAGAAATCATTTCAAAAGAGAAAGTCAAAACAAACCCAAAGGGAACAACAAGAAACTCTGAGGCTTCACTTCCAATTCATGAGCTGAATAAACACAGATCTCCACACCGTAACATCTTTTAAAACAAGTCCCCACAGGCAGCATCACGTCCTACAGGCGAGTTACAGTCACCTGTGCTGTGAGCTTCTGTACTGTCCTTCTTGGTCGTCCTTCCCGGAGCTTCGGCTTGTTGCCACGATTATGCTTGGGTGTTTTCCAAATCTCTGTCGGGCACAGGTTAACAAATCATCCCTCTAGGTAGGGAGCTTCTGCAGATGCTCCTAAGCACAAAGGGGAAAAAAAAAAGATTGAGAATTAACGTTACTTTGTTAAAGAGAAACCGACTTCACCGCTAGCCCCTTAGAAGGTGAGGTGTGCGTCGGCCTGTCGTTAGTGTTGCACAGGTGCACGTCGAGGGCTGAGAAGGAGAACGGCGCACAGCTGCACGCCAACACTGCCCCGGGGCTCAGCGATGCGGCCCCAGTGTGGCGTGGGTGCTGGCCTCTGGCCTGGTCTTGCTCAAGGTTGGCCCTTCTCCGGAGCTCCATCCTGACTCTACTCTCCTGCCGCCCATGTTGGGTCCCCACTGCTCTGCTCCCCTCAAGCCCTCACTGCGGAGAAAGCTGGATCGATCGCCCTGCCCACCACTTCTCACGCTCAGTCTTTAATGCACAAAACCGCTCAGCCTCAACCACACAGACTTCACAAACTCTCTTTTGCTCCAGTTCTTTCTTCGCCACAAATCCGTCTGCTGCAAGACTTGCTGGAGGTGGAGTGCTCTCCAAGTGAAGCATGCTCAGCACAATGCCGGGTGCTTGTGGCCCTGTCCAGCGTGGCTGGGGGGCTGCCGGCCTTCCTGGGGTCAGACAGGAAAAGCCATATTCTCCATGCTGATTAGCCCCTATTCGTCGTGTTCCCCTTCTCCTGCGGTTGGCTGCCTCCCGACTTTCCTATGGCTGTGGGTAAACCTACTTACTTGCTAAATATTGGCCTTGTTGGACCTCAGAGATCTCCTATTGTATTGGCTCATGCTGTGTGGGTTACAGTCACTCAGCAACATGTGTCCATTGTCTGTGACAACCTGGGCATGGGGAGGGAGAGTGCAGGATCAACCATGAACAAGACCCAGGTCCGGCTAACACACGGCACATCCGGTCTCGGAGCTAGCAGTGCGCGCACTGAGGAGGGGGCTGGGTGGGCTTGGGCACTGTGAATGACATGCACCAAGTCACAGTCAGTGCAGCCCATCCCTCTGGAGGGGTGTGTCATTCCTGAACCATTCCCTCCTTTCTCATGAGGACTCTCTGCTGAAGGCTTTGCTGGGCCCTCAGTGACCTTGCCTTGCGGGACGCCATTCCTGTGCAGACATGGACCCCTGAGTGACAGCAGCTACGACTCCGAAGGAGACCCCACATCGCAGGCCTGGCAAGGGTCCATCCCCAGGTCCCCACCAGAAAGTGCGTACAGCCTGGCCTTGAGCAGCAGGGATGTCGACAGGGGTGGGGGCAGTGGGGTGTTTGACAGTGTGAGGGCAAAGACATGACCGGAAGGGGCGGAATCCATGTTCCTGGGGGAGACTCTCCTGGCCCAGACCACCCTGTGGGTGAGGGGTCTGGAGCAACTTACACCAGGCTGATTAAAGTTCCCACAGCATCAGGAACGTCGGGATGTGCAAAGGTGCAGAGACCTGGATTGGCTGAGCCAGGCGCAGGGTCCGCTCCAGGAAGTGCCACCAGAGGCAGCTGCTGACCATGCATTTGTGAGGCGGCCTGCACACCTGGAACCCTCCCTGGGGGCCCACCTGGCCCCATGCTGGGACAGACAGAGGGAGGCAGTGTTGCCAGTCAGAGCAGGCTGTTAAAGACTCGCAGGAGGGTGCCAGACTCGCTGAGTGATTCTTTTTCCTTCTGGAAAGCAGACTTTCCTGGAATAACTAAGCCAACGTGAGCTTCCGCTCCACCCTCCCCAGTCTGGCCAGGCAGCCCAAGCTCAGTGCCTACAGCTCTCTCCTCGACCATGACCTCACCCCTGAACACCGCAGGCCAGGCCTCCCCAAGCCAACACAGCAGGGATGGGAAAAGGAAACGACTTTCGCACGTGTCCCAGTTCGAGGACAAGGGCATGCTCCCTGTGGGTCCCTGTCCTCAAACTCAGGGACAGGTCTCCAAGGGGTCACACTCTGCCCTGGACCACCGCACAGCTGCCCTGAGATGCCTCGACAGTGAGCCCAGCCTCGGTGACCCAAGTGGCCCGGAGAACACTGGCCGTCATAGTACAGATGCCCAAACACCCGCTGCCTGACCCCCTGCACCTTGATCTCCAGTCCTCAGGGAAGGGGGAGGAGGAGGCACGCCCACGCTCTCGGAAGGCCTCAGGTCACTCCGACATGCGCTCACACCTTCAGGGGGACTGGCCCTGAACACTCACAGTGACAGGAAGCAGACACGCCCCTCGCTCCGTTTCACAGACAAGGAGACAGGGGCTGGAGTTCTCCACCATGACAGGCCTATACAACCCCACCTCGTGATGCTGGAGGGTGAGGTGGGGCGGGGTGGCGAGATGGAGTGCAGAGAACCCTCAGAACGGAGGCTGTTCTGTACGATGCTACATCATGCTTTTGTCCAGATGCGTGGAACTGTGCAACCGAGTGAACCCCAGTGTAAACTCTGGGCTCCGGTTAATAATAACGTATCGCTATGGGCTCATCGGGCATAGCGAATGTCCTGCACTAATGCAAGGTGTTAACGAGAGGGGGCACCAGAGAGGGGTGGTCCACAGGAACTCTGTACATGATGCTCAATTTCTCTGTAAACCTAGAAATGTTCTGAAAACAAAGTCAAGGCCCTGGACTTGAGTTTTCCCTTGGAACACCAGGTGAAGCAGACAGCCCACCCGGACTCTGTCACCAATGAGTATGTCTCCTGGGCCCCCACCCCCCCAAGCACTCCTAGTAGATGCTGCCGAAAGCAGGGTGTGGCAGACACGCAGCTGGGAGGCAGCATCTCCATCTAATAGGGCTGTCCAGAGGCAGACAACAGAACGAGCTCGGGCTGGAGTGCAGACAGATGGTTCTCAGGGGACCTGGAGGTGCAGCCACCACCTGAGGCTGCTCACTTAGCCCCTGGCAGGGCCCCTCCCAGAGGACGCCTCTGCTGGAGGCCTCTGGAGGCCCCACCATCAGCGGGCAGCTCCTTGGCCGTGAACAGTCTTGTTGGGCAGGCATACCGCTCAATGCCCCCGGCCCCCACCCCAAGCCTGCTGTGTGCACCAGGCGAGGCCGACCGTGACTGTTCAAACAGTCCTAGCAGCGAGAGAGCCCCTGCTGCCTGTCCTGCAGAGGGTGGAAAGCAAGAGCTCTCAGCTAGGCTGACCGGAAAGAGTAAGCTCCTTTCTTCCAGCATCTCCCGGGCCTGCCTCCCGCAGAGTGAGTGAGATCTGGGAGACCCTCGAAAACTGCAGAGGAAGCGACTCGGGGAAGACGCGCTGTGTGGGGGAGAACTGTGAAACTCTGACCTGGGCCATGAAGGCCGCACACGGATCATCAGTTTACATGGACAGCGCAGGCTTAGGGCAGCTGGATAATTAGTTCCCCAGAAAGCAGAACTCAGTGACGGTCATCTTCGAACCCAAAAGCAGTGGGGCCCACGGTTTGCACGTGTTTCAGACGTTCTCTGCGCCTCTGCGCCTGGGGCTGGGGTGGGGCTGGCCTGCTCCCCCGCAGTGCTCGCTCCGCGAACACTGTTTTATCTCGGCTCCCCTCCTCCACTGAGCCAGCTGCCTCCTCTCTACCACTTCCTCTGCGGATGTGTTTAAGTCTCTTGCCTACTGTTTTCTCCCTTTGGCATTCTTTGTAGATAAAGGTCTGCAGGTTTTTCCCAGACTTATAGAAGAGTTTCAGTAGGAAAGGGGGGACTGGGTTCACCCAGCTCACCTGGCACAGGTAAGTGAACATGGCACTGGTATGTGATACCTGATTTCTGATTCCATGGGATAGCCTGGGTGATTCTGTGAATTTCCAGGGAATTTCTGCTGGTGGAAGAGGGATTTCAGGAAATATTGAAGAATCAAGACAGGAACCAGCTGCCCTCTCTCACCCAGAAAATGGCTCCAAAAACACCAGCCTCTGACCACAGAATCCAGAGGCCTCCCTCCAAGGCAGGAAAGCAGGGCTGTGGCCGATGAGCTCAGGGAGGGGGCCTGGGAGTCCTCCCACGCCCACCAACTGCCCCGCTCAGCAAAACAGCCCCCACTCAGTCGTTCATACACTGTCACCTCTGATTCGGATGAGCATTTTCCCCAGAATCCCTGTTCACCCTGCATTAGAGGTTCCATTTATTCAGTTAACTAGCCAAGCCTGCCCTATGTGCCATGGACTGTGCTGTGGACACAAAGATGAATAAGCCAGGGGAGCCGCCCCCAGGGAACAAGTGCTGAGAGGCACAGCAGCGCACACCGCGGGGTGGGAGCACAGTGCTTGGACAGGTGAGCTCCACCAGGAGTGGCCGAGGACGTCTTCAGAGACACATGTCCTGGAAGAATGCATCAGACTGTGTCAGAGAACACACAGGAGTAGCAAAGACCGCAGGTGGGAAAAAACTAAGGACCCCCAGAAAAGCTGCCTACATTGAATTACAGTCCCTTGGCAGGAATTAGGATTAACAGCTCAGTAGATAGTCTCTAGTAAATAGTAGAGTCCTGGGGGCTTAAGAAATAGAATATTACATATGAAGAAATATGATGTGTAGAAACAACACACAATAAATTCTACCTTCTTACATTCAGCTTTGGCTCGGAGTACAGTTGAAAGCAAAGGCTACAAGTTTCAACAGACCTTCAGACGATAGGAAAGCTACTGGTGCGCATGTTCTGAGACTGCAAAGCACTGAGCTCCCTGCTACTTCTCATTCCAAAGTCACCTCAGAAGGTGAAGCACATTTATGAGTCGGACACCTCGAAGACACTCAAGGATTTAGTAGCTAACCAGTTTGACCAATTCTTATTCTTGACCTTGTCAAACCGAGTCTGGGCTAATTGGTTTGCAAAAATTCTCCTGTGACATCTGTTTATAAATTCTAAAAGCCTTATTACTACCTGTCATGGAATGTAACCCTTAATCGCTCCGCTATGCTTGCTTTGCATGGTTGTTTATGTAGAACCGCATTTTCTTGCTATTTTGTTTGTTTTAGAAAACTGTATTTGTTGTGTTTATTGTAGGACGTTCTTTCACTCGTCTAAACTACACTACGCATCAGCACTGCGGCGACTCACTCCCTGTCATGACCTCACTCGTTTCGTTCTGCAAAGTCCATCTGTATATAAGCAGCTTCAGTTTACTTATGAATCAGAAAGTATCAAGAGTTTATCTTGGCTTTTACCCTAGGCTGCTTTGAGAAATAAACAGACTCTGATCAGATTCATTCCTTTAGAAACAAAGCAAAGTGAGTTTTCCACAACACAAATACATAAAAAGTTCGCATGAGTAATGCTAGAGACTAATTTCATGAGCCGCTCAGAATGATGTGTGCTTCTTCGTAACTGAGGGTTCTTTCCTCTATGTCGTGCGTACGCCTTTGCCCAATTCTCCTGGGAGCTGCTTGTTCAGGCCTAATCTGCACCAATGTGAACCTGAGCAGGGAGAGAGGTCATTTCCACAGGTCTGCCCTTGCTCGTCACCAACTGCTCAACTAGAGGGAGCTGGGAAAAGTGCTATTCTTGGCATCACAAGGCCACACGCCCATCTTGTTACTGCTGAATTCCCAACACCTGCAGCCGTGCCTGGCACTACAAGGTGTGATTGAATGAGCCGGGCTGAATAAACCAATTTCAACCTTCATTTCCTGTGGCGTGCATTGAGCTATAGAATATGAGAATATGTCTCGGGTCCTTTGTTTCCAGGGCACACACAACCAGTCTACCGTGCGGAAGAAATCTTTGTCTGATGGAGTTACCATCTCGCTTGGGAAAGTGGAAACTTATACAATCAAAAAATATCACAGTTATGATTGGTCATCTCCCTCATTTTACCCATGATGATGGATAACCCGGGGAGGAGCTACAGTTGCCTCTGGCTTCCTTTCTGTCCACTTACTGAACACCTGCTGGGAACGGGACACTAGGCCAATGCTGGGACAGGGCTCCACCTTCGCAGAGCTTGCTGCCCAATGACACAGGTTCCCAAGCACGGGTCCTCACACCAGGCCAAGCCAGCACCCCAGAATCCCCTGGAAGCCTTATTAAGAGTAGAGGGTATCCATCAATGAATGCCAAAGCTAGTGGAAATGAGTATCGTCTGAAAACCTCTCTCTGCAAGACACTTATCGATTACAAAGGGTAAAAATCGCCTTACGGTGGAGAAATCTGGCATGAACCACCTTCACCAGTGACCAAAGTTACCCCCGTCAGGAGCACCACTAATGGACTGCGGGGCCTCAGGGACTCTCCATAGAGAAAGACGCTCCATCACTCCTTGGCACAGCAGATGGCACACAGCGCATGACCCAGATCCAATCATGAGGAATCATGACACGCCCAGAGTGAGGGACATGTTGTGAAATCACTGCCCTGCACTCTTTCATGAGGGCAGAGTCATAAAAAATAACTCCTCAGGGCCTGTTCCGGAGGGAGAGAGGCTAACGAGATGTGCAATGCAACACAAGGCCTTGGGGTTCCTTTCTCTGTAAAGAACACTGTTGGGACTGTTGGCAAAATCTGAATAAGTTTGTTAATTAATAATAGCATTTATTGATATTAATTTCTTGATTGTGATCATCACATTGTATAAGTCCTGATTTTTAGAAAACAAAGATATTAAAGGGTAAAAAGGCATCATGTCTGATGTCAGCAACTTTCTCTATAATGGTGCAGAAAACACTTGCACACTAAGAGACACGTGCTGTGTGTATGCATGTGTGTGTGTGTGTGTGGTGCACGCTGAGAGCCCGTGCAGCTGTGATGAAATGCTCACATCTAGCCCATCCAGGTGAGGTTGTTCAGGAATTCTTTGTGGGATTCTTGCATCTTCTCTGTGCCTTTTAAAATATGTCAAAATTTTTTAAATTTAAATAGAGATGCTTGGACTCTCCCCTGGAAAATTCTGATTCAGTAAACCTGGGGTGAGTGTAGATATTTTTATCTTTCCTAAGAACAAGGAGGTTCCCGTGCAGTGTGCCCACAAGAGGGACGGGGCAAGCAGGGCACCCTGCCGTTCGACCACTCGGCTAGTGAGGGAGAGAGCCACACCGAACATGCCTTCCCTCCCATCCCAGCCTCCTGCCACCATGTTAGACGCTCTATTAAAGTAGAATGGCGCACATTGTAAGATTATCTCCCGTCAGTGGGTATCAAAACTGCAAAACTAGAAAAAGAAAAGAAGAAGAAATCACCCCAATGCAGGTCAAATACTGCGCAACACTCATGCCAAAATTAAACTTTCCACCCGCTACTGACCCCAGAAAACCTGCCCCATCTTCCTCATTTCCTGCTGAGTCCTCGATACTGTCGTCCACCCACCACCTGGGCTAGAACGTAGGAGAATCTGGAGCCTGCTGCTCTCCCAACCCTCCCAGCCCGAGAGCCCAAGTTCTGTCTTCTCTCCCTGCCTATTTCTTCAACTATTTTTGTTGTCTTCCCTTCTCTCTTCCCTCCCTCAGAAGCTCCAATTGCACAGATAGCAGGCCACTGATGGTACGCTTATTTTTCTCGCCATACTTTTTCTCCTCATGTTTCCTTTGGCTACGTCAAGTTCATTCGTCTCTCACCACACCCTCCCACACCTACGAGGTCACACTTGCCCTGAAATAGCAGTTCTTTGCCCCGTGATCTGTGGGGTAAATGGTGTGTGTGTGTATAAACACACGCGTGTTTGTGCCAGGACTTCCTGAATCCAGGAACATCACTGTGTTCTCAGCCTGTACAAAGGAAGGGCAGCCTACCAAGCACCTTGTCTTGGGCCCAGACCCTGGGGTTCACAGTTCATTTTTTAAAAGACTGAAGCCGTGCCAACCCCAGGGGACCCTGGCTTCTGGCTCCATCTGTGCAAACTATGACTCAACGATCATCCACGTCTGAGACTCTCACAATGGGAGGCTCTTTCCGAAAGAACCTGGCCCCAGACCTCACCAATTTTTATAAACAGAGCTGTTCGGGGAATTGATAAAGTTCTCATTCGTGGGGTTGAGTGGAAAATGAATGTTCTAATCTCAACCCTGCCCAATGTGATCTCAAAGGCAACTTACAAACAAGCCATGGACAAACCAACAGGATATTTTCTTCATCTTAAAAATAGAGGGGGTGGGTGTGGGGGAGGAATGAGATTGTTTTTGAACATGGGTGTCCTAACCAGTGCGTGAGTGACCGAAGCTCTGGGAAGTGGATCTATGGCCGGTGATGACAAGTGAAGGAGAGGATGACGGTTCTGGGGAAGAAATAGAAAAACAAGAGATTTCTCTCGGGAGGCAGGGAAGGCAACACAATGGGGATCTGTTACTTCCTTTTTGGAGACTGGAGGAAGCAGAGTAGCTGCCCATCGCCCTGGTCTGTGAAAACAGGTGGGAGGTGTGAGCACCTGCCTCTGGTCTGGGAGATGAGGAAATCGAGCACCGTGCTTCCGGCGGCCGGAGGATGGCAGTACCACCACCCGAGTGTCTCCCCGCCTCCCTCCACTCCTCCTCTGACCCACAGGGCCTCCGACACAGAGAAAGAGCAAAGACACAGCACGAAACCGGGCTTCAGAGTCTGGGCTGTACACTCCACTGAGGACACCCTCGGCTGGTGGTGCACGCAGCGCGGCGAATGCTGGGACTGAGGCCTTGATAGGCGCCGATGGGCAAACCCAGCAATGGCCACGGAAGGACGGAGTGAGAATGTCTCATCTGCATTGACCTTCCTCTGTGCACCCGGAGCACTCGGACCCTGTGTGTCCATCGGACCAACCTGCAGGGCCTCGCAGACAGCAGTGAAGAGACGACCACACTCAGACACACCCTCCAAAGCCGTGCATGAAATCATCACTGTGATTCCAGTTTTCAAGGGGAAAATTCCCTCTCTGGAGTGGGGATCTTTGCCAAATTGCTTAGTTACCAAGTATGTGTTTGCAGTTATATTTACTAACTCAGTCCTTCCCTTCCCTGTTTTTTTAAATCCTCACCCGAGGCTATGTTTATTGATTTTAAAGAGAGGGGGAGAGAGAGAAACGTTGATGTGAAAGAGAAATATCATTCGGTTGCCTCCCGTACACACCCCAAGCAGGGATCAAACCCACAACCTTTTGATGCGTGGGACAACACTCCAACCAACTGAGCCACCCAGCCAGGGCACCTGCCTTGTTTTAATCACCCGAAACCCTGCCGGTGTGCTGCCGGGCCAGCCTTGAGAGCACTCCTGTCTAAGAGGGGCCCTGGGAGGCTTCCTCTGTGGCATGCCATTACCTTCTGACACGGCTGCTCGAACCTGTCTCAGGCTGTGCTTCGGCTCCTCACTCTGCTGTCTCCCCCCACAGACCAGCACCCCCACGCACCGACACTCTCCTGCCCATTTGGGGAGACCTAGAGGATAAGCTCTCCCACTCTTCCAGGCGCGGCTCCAGGGACTTCACACAGCTTTATTTAAGCCTCTGGACAATCCTCCAGAGAAGACAAGGCAGGTTGGAGGCGCAGAGCACTTTGGGTAAGAGCGCTGTCAGGCTGGCACTGAGTGCTGGAGAGAAGAGCGGACCCAGGAACCCTGACCCCAGAGCTGCTGCTGTCAGCCACAGCCCATCAACAAGTGCACAGCACGCCCCTGGGTCACCAGCTCAGCGCATTGGTAACATGACGTCTTAGAGACGGAGCGAGGGAACCGTGGGGCACAAGGGACTGACTTCACCTCGGGCCTCTGGGTTGAAGAGATGTTGTGCCCAATTTGTCTCTCAGGCCTCTGAGCCCCAGAACCATCATGGCAATGTGCCTAGTGTGCCCCAGGGTTCAAGACCAATTTGCAGAGCATGGCTGTGGGTGACTCAGCAATGGCAATGCTGTGTACAGACACAGCATCAGCTTGGCCACTGCCTGGCCTGCTGGTCCTGTGCCTGCATGCTCCCTCACTGCAGCAGCAGAGGGGATGCATCATTTAGGCGAAATGCCATTTCCAGCTGCAGCCCGGACACCCTGTTGCTCTGGAGGAGCTTCAGGTTTGGTCCCCCTAGCAACTAGAACTTTCTGAGCCTCCCTGGTTGTTAAGCTCTTGCCCTGGGTCCGGCCCTGCTCCCCACCTACCCTTTCGACCCCAGCATCTGCTGCTGTGGACACCCGGCCTTCACTCAGCACGTGTTCACCAATGCTGACCACACTCCAGGCACTGACCCAGGAGCTAGCAATCCTGCAGGAAACAAAGCAGGAAAAAAATAACTGCCCGCATAGAGAGAGGGGAGGACAGATAATAAACAAAATAAAGTCAGAAACTACACCCCTCGCTGTTTACATCTGAGCCCAGTTTCTAAGTTTCGAGGGGGAGCATCACATGCGGGGGCCGGGCGTCGCAGAGTGGTGGTACTGACCAACGAGAGCAGAGACGCAGAGCAGAGCAGGGGAAGAGGATGTGGGCTGGGGCGGGGCAGGGCAGGAGGTGGACTGCAGGGGAAAAGGGCTGAAAGGTCTCACTGAGAAGGGGACCCTTGCATAAAGGAGGGAGTGAGCCATGCAAACAACTATAGGAAGTGAACCGCTGGCCTAGGAACAGCGTCAAGGTCCTGCGGCAGCAGTGTCTGACCTGCCCAATGGTCAAAGGTCGCTGAGGACCACACGGCTTTCCCAGTGGGCACAACACCTGGAAGGGGAGCGGCAGCGGCCCCAGCAGAGCTCGGCGGTCAGACAGGATGAGGTCCGCAGCCTTGCCGCGTTTTATACCAGCGGTGCACCCTGGAGCAGCTTCCTGCCCCTTTCCGGCCCTGCCCCAGGCTGCCCCATGGGAGGCTATGCCATGTAAAGTGAACAGCACAGAGCTGGAGCGAAACCAACGTTGTAGCTACTACACGTGCGATTCAGAAGGGAGGAGAGACTCGCTTTATTCCAGGGCCGTTTTCCAGGGGGCGGGGGGGGGGGAGCGATTTAGAAGCAGGGCTCCAGAAGTGTCCCTGGCTCCCCTCATCCACCTCTCACATGCCTGCCACACCCACCACCTGGGTAACAATAATGAAAAGACTGCCACCTGCTACCAGGGGAAGGGTTTGCAGGCTCCTGAGCAATGTCATATCTGCTGCCTCCCTGGGACATCTCAGCACGCTTCTAAGATTGGAGATGACCCTCAACTCTCCTACTTGCATGTAAAAATGCTTGAAATGCAGAGAAATAAAGGGATGCAGCTAGTCAGTGGCAGAACCAGGAAGTCAAGGCTATAACCTGGGATTTCTCTGAGGGCACTCAAAGGTAATGGGCCTACCCGCCAAACACGGGGCCTGCTTTTATGTTATTTCCCGCTTGGGCAAGAGGTGTGCCGGCTGTCGGTGGGGACAGCTCTCTGATTGACAGTCTGCCACCTAGGAGCAGACAGAGACATAGCTACGGGGCCCCCAGGAGTCAGAGAACACTAGTCAGCATCAGCAGGGAGCCCAGGGTCTGGCTCCTCTGGGTGGTTCTGTGGGGTCCTGGGAGCCAGAGTGGGCAGCAAAGTGAGTCTGGTGCGGGTGCCAGGGTAGCAGGGCTCCAACCAGAAGGGTGAAGAGCAAATAAAATAAAAACAAAACAATCTCTTTCCAGATTTAGCTAAAGGTCAACCCTATCTATAGCCAACTGAGAAGTCTATTTTTGTTAGCTCGTCTTGTTTTAATCTCATTTAACAGTGTGGTTTCAGACTGTCTGCCTGGGGCCATGCAATTCTATCTGTAGTCAGGACACACGCAATCGCCAAGTTAGGAAGAACGTTGAGATCACTCAAGTCGACTCCCCCATTGTGCAGGTGATGACACCAAAGCCCAAGGAGGCTTGGTGACAAATTCAAGGTCAGTCTCCTACCACCATAGAGCAGGGATTTAAACAACCCTGCTGCCTTGCCATCTAAACAACCTTCCACTTCCCAAATGCTCAGGAATCTATTACCTAACGTCATGGCTATTTTTGTACTAAACAAAATATACCCAGAGACAAGTTTCCGAAAATTCCACACTTGGTTCAGTAGTTTTAATCAAAACGTCCCATTCCCTTCTGCCTTCCTCATAATGGCTTCTCTGTTTGCTTCTGTGACTCCCTCAGCCTTGGGCAGTTTTTACTGCCTTTTATTCTTATTCCATCATAAAGGAATTCCAGCTATTTCTAAATGTGTCCTCTGTCTTTGACAGAGTCTATCGCCACCCCCCGTGACCCTGCACAGGGTCCATGGTACCATCGCTGGGCTGCAGCATGGGCCAAGGGCGGTGTGGCATCGACTTTCACAGTGATTTGGAGGGGGACCTGATTGAGAGAATAATTACACTTCCACAGTCTTAATCAGCCTTCCTTGTCTGAGGCTGAGAACAATGCCGACATCTTCCAGGTTAGGAGGTTGCTTGTGAGCGAAGCTTCCTCTCCAGCATTCGGGGCTGTATGTGGTTTTCCACTCCAGTGACTAGTAATGTGTAATACATGAAGCCGGTGCCCCCCAACTATAGAGCCATCTGAGGAGCTGGAAATTGAAGTCTTCTTCTGTTTGGCCCCACTGCTGGAAAGTCCAAAGGAGGCTGGTCCAGTCGCTGCAGCCCCTTCGTTGAGAAAGGCAGGAAAAATACTTCTCCCTTTGTTAGCAGCAATATAAGACTAAGCTCGGCATTACCGCAATGATTTCTGAGTATTCAAGAACTGGGTTGGTCCATTTATTCTGAAGACACAAGGAACTCAACCAACTGAGTGAGGACAGCAGAGGAAAGGAAGGACTCCAGGAAGGCCCCCAGAGGACGGAGCCTTGAAGAACGGGGAGGTATTCACCAAGGAGCGGGGAAGTGGGGGTCCAGGCAGAAGCAGCCCACTGGGCAGTTGGGGGAGCACGATGCAGCGTGGGTGTTAGGGGGTCGCCTAGGTGGGCCGCTGGAGTGTCAGGCGGGAGACTGGGAGTGGGCAAGAGGAGGCGGAGCAGTAGGTGCAGGCGGGATCCAGGCGGGCTTCCCCGACCACGTGACCGGACTGGAGCCTGTAGACCAGGACATCTCAACCCGGGGCTCAGAGTGGTCTCTGAAATCTGAACAATTATCTTCAAAGTTCTGTCTCAGCATAATTCTCATAAACTGTTCAAAGGCATAGGTGACCCCCTAATATTTTTAAATCAGCTGCTAGAATGGATGAGAAGCCCTGGAAATGTTTCCAAGAACAGGAGCAACCTGGTCACATTTTTCCAGATCCCTCTAGTGACCACTAGGAGGTTACGGTGGAAGAGTTTAGAAACTGACTGCGTGTGGGAAGAGAGGGGAAGAGGAGGACCGGCACGCTCCCCTGGATGTCTAGCTTGGGTGAGGCACACGGCAGTGTCGCCAAATGAAGCAGGGGTCTCAGGGGTCACAGAAAGAGGACAAACCGTTTTGAAGGGAAGATGATAAACTCAGCTTTAGACACTTTGCACTTAAGTTTCCTATGGGGGAAAATGTTCAGAGGTGGTTACAATGTGTTCACAGTTCGTGGGGTGATCCGGGAAAGACCATTAACATTTACTTAGGTACCAGGTAAGTAAGATTACCCAGGGAGAAAACATGGTGGGAGAGTAGAGCGAGGTGGGAGACACAAGCCTGTGGCGCCCCAGCGTTGAAGGGCAGAGAGAAGAGGCCGGGCAGGAGGAGGCGGAGGAGGGCCTGGCCCAGGAGGTTGAGGGAGGGTCACGGGTGTGAGAGCAGTTGGTTTTGCAAGTGGGAGGTTACAGGTTTCCTTAGCAGGAACAGTACCGTCATCTTGATTCAGGTGGAGGAAAAAGCGGTTATGAGTTTCAAATGTTTGAAGGTAATGAAGAAGAAACAGTGTCTTTGTCTGTTCGGGCTGCAAAAACAAAACACGGAAGACAGGGAGCTTATAAACAGCAGCGGTTTCTCTCTCACGGTTCTGGAGGCTGGAAGTCCAAGATCAAGGCACCGGCAGATGCAGTGTCTGGTGAGGGCCTGCATCCGGGTTGCACTCCCGTGGCGGAAGGGGTGTCTGCACCAAGCCCATTCACAAGGGGTCCACCCCCATGACCTCATCACCCCCAAAGGCCCCACCTCCCAGCACCGTCACACTGGGGATTGGATTTAAACATATGAATTGGGGGGGACACGAACATTCAACCCTCCCAGGCCCTGGTAACACCGCTCTGCTCTCTGCTGCTATGAGCTCGGCCTTCTCGGTGTGACACGGAAGTGGAACCTTACAGTATCTGCCTCTCTGTGTCTGGCTTATCTCCCTTAGCAGAGCTCCCCTGGCTGCTGGGTTGGCCTCAATAATTTTTAGTGTCGGGTGAGCAGTATCATTACTGCCTATTCTTTGAACACTGCCAACTACCGCTCTAAGACACGATGCTCACTTGCTATCATATCCACACGGCAGCTTCGTCTTTTAAAAATTGTGAAAGGGACACAAGATTTCTCAGACCTTTTTGTGCTGCTATTCTTTATCTTTCTTACATAGGGCATAGTTTTCATCTCCTTCCATTTTTTTCTCTTTCCTGACTCTCTGTATCTCACTTTTTTAAAAATGCAAAGACCCACGTTAGATCTAACCCCATAGGAACCAGCTCAGAAGTGACTGTAATGGAAACACGATTTTCTGGCTCCTGAAAGCAGGCGCCTTTCCATCACTGCATTTCTCCCCGCTGAGCTACTCCTATTGAATCTTTTCCTGTGTGCATATGTGGTGCTAATTTTTAAACTCATTCCTGGTGAAATTCATCTTTCCCCCTCTTAGAACCATCTGACTACCCATCCAAGGAACTGAATTCCGCACCTCCCTTCCAGGATGTGAACCCCCCTGCCTCACTTGGCACACCCCCCAGCTCGATGGGTGTGCCCTCCACTTCTTCCAGGTCAGGGACAAAGAACTGGGCCCACACTGACCGTGAGGCTGACCGCTGCCAGGCCACGATCTCTGGGGAGCAATCACGAGCCCTGTGAGGATAACTCAGCTCTGCGTGCAGAGGCACATGGTGATCGGTCCATGGCAGCCCCTTGAAGCCGCCATCAGTGAACCAGAGGCTTGTCTTCGGGAGCCCTAGAACCAGACCTACAGCAGGAGTTCTCTCCCGGAGGAGACAGTGAGTGTGTCGGTTTGTTCAGGCAGCGCAGGTTCTCGCTACACCTAAGCTGCAGCCATCGACGGAAGGACTGGGACAGGTTTGCTCTTACACTTGGAAACTCGCAGTTTCCTGAGGCAGACTTACAATGGCTGACATCACTAATCGTCAGGGAAACGCCCATCAAAACCACAACGAGATGGCACCTCATGCCTGTCAGGATGGCCGTTATTTTAAAAAGCAAAAGATAAGTGTCAGCCAGGATGTGGAGAATTTGAAGCCCTTGCACACTGTTGGTGGGAATGTAAGTTGGTGCAGCCACTATGGAAACCAGTATGGAGGCTCTTTAAAAAATTAAAAATTAAACTACCAGATGATCCAGCAATTCTACTTTTGGGTATTTGTCCAAAAGAATTGATCAGAACCTCCGAGAGATGCTCACACTCCCATGTTCACTGCGATGGGGCTCTCAAAACCCAAGACCTGGAAACAACCCAAGGGCTCACTAACTGATGACCAGGTAAAGAAACTGGTGTATGCGTACGAGAGAGTATTATTCAGTCTTGAAAAAGAGGAAATCTTGATGTTTGGACAATGTAGAGAGGACCTGGAGGAGTTCCCAAGTTTATAAAGCCAGCAAATGAGCTCCGTCGGATGCTAGAGAGCGGGTAACAACAGTTCACACATGTATATCACCAGGCACACTTCCCAGAAACTTAACCTTTGCAGGGGAAGTAGGTTGTAGGCACCTGCGAATTCCTGAGGAAGGCTCTGAGCCCTCTCTCCAAGAAAAGCCACATTCCCATGTACACTGGGAAGCTGGGGTTCTGTTCTGGAGGATGCAAGGGCCCTGCCACTATGACCCCGCCCCCAGCAGCTGTCAGGAAAATGGTGACGCGAGACGCTTCC
Source organism: Anoura caudifer (assembly GCA_004027475.1). NCBI lineage: Eukaryota > Metazoa > Chordata > Mammalia > Chiroptera > Phyllostomidae > Anoura > Anoura caudifer. The sequence continues at coordinate 96,397 of PVKU01006699.1, forward strand.
CTTCGATTTGCAGATACAGTGGCAGGCCACCGCCTTGCTGTTTCAGAGCACGAGCCAGGAGCTGGCATGAAGCAGCAGCTGCGTGGCCCACCCGTCTCTTCCATTTGCGTGCTGGGAGAGCAAAGGAGTCTGGAGAGGTAATGGCTGGACCTCGGAGGGGGCAGGGGACCTGTTACGTTACAGCAGATTAGGATTAGTTTGAATGGTCTACACACAGTGAGTTAATCTCTCCTAACTGAGCCAGGAGATGGGGGCAGGAGGCACTGGTAGTAGGTCCCAGATCACAGGCTCAGACCCATGAAATATTTGCTCTGAGACCGAACGTTAGAACGGTTTGGATTCAGTTGTTCTAGAGAATTACTCTTTTAGTGAGAGCATGCTAATAGAGTTAGTATAGATAGATGCTAACAGAATTAGGAGTTTATCGCTTTTGAAAGCTTACTCCATAAGATTATCTATTCTACTGTTTAGCCTTTGAATTTTTTAATGTAGTTTTCATTTTTTAGGTACAGTTTGAAAAATTCATGAGTTTTTCTGGATCTCAAAATAGGCGTACGTTTGACAGTTCAGACTGCTGCCCCCTAGTGACAGAGTGACAAACTGCAGCTTCCAGTTCAGAAACTCTTCAGATGAAGAGTTAAGTGACAGCAAATGTCCCGCATTGAGTAGACACTGTCCATATGACAGTCCACCACGATTCTCCCACGTCTGGGGCTGTGTCCACGTGCCCACGCCCCTTTGCTCGGGGCGGGGTTCGCTGGATGCTGTATTTGTGCTTGCAGTCTGGGAAGGCCGGTTGCAGAGCCGAGAAACGGGGTGGAGAAGTGCCACACGCAACGCCGTTGCCAGGGAGACGCTCAAACGCAGGGCAAAGACCGAAAGGGACATGGGGTGTAGGTTCACGACTTCCCTCATTCCCCACACCTCCCGCTGGACCTTTCTCACTCCATGGCCCCAGGCGCACCCTCGCGGTTCACGTCGTGACCTGAAGCGATGACTTCACCCCCCATGCACGGCTCACTGGCAACGATACCCGCGACCAAGGTGGCTGCCCCTCCCCCACCCCGTGGGCCAAGGGAGTTGACTGGAGGGCACTGGAGAGTCCATGCTGAGCCTGACCAATGATGAGTGGCCTGACTGAGGTCCACGGTCAGGACCATGACCCCAAGTGAACAAGGAGCTGGGGGAAGTCCTTGTTCACTGTGACCAGGGAGGACAGGTGGGCTAGCCCCAGGACCACCCAGGACATCCAACGGTTCACATAGTTCTCAGGATCAGAGCTCACCAAGCACAGGGCCGGCACTCAGGCTGGTGGGGACGACGCACTGTCATCAGAAAAGAATCATCCCTACGTGGTTTCTGACAGGCAAGAATAATAGCTGCAGCGTGTCACCTTCGGAGAACACTGGGCAGACTGCATGGGGACTATAAACCAATCCAGGGCCTCCCCTGCCAGACGAAAGGAATAAACTGTCAAACTGGGCTGATCTGGCATTACAGGCGGAAAGAGGCCCCAGGCCTCCAACAGAAGTAGGACTCCTCAAAACAGAGGCGGGGAGACCAGAGCGGAAAACTCGGGCTTGGGGAGTCATTGCCCAAGCCTTTAACTGCTCCAGTGGCTTACATGTACCGAGCACTCTTTCTGAGTTTGACGTTGATAATCTCACCCTCCCCCTGAGAAGCTGAGGTTCCCGCTGTACAGATGAATAGTCTCTGCTGACTTCGCCAGTAACAGGTGAAATCGGGATTTGAATTCAAACAACCTGACGCTAGAGTTTGATGCTTTTATTTTATTTTCCAGCTTTATTGTGAAATGTTCACCACAATCAACTAACACATCCATCACTGCACACGGTTGCTACTTTTTGTATGTTGAGAACGCTTTGAAACTTCAATTATACAGTACCGTATTATTAACAGTAGTCCCCAAGGTGTCCCTGCGGCACCTGAACTTACTCATCTTATAACTGAAACCTGGATGCTTCTAATTGCTTCACTCTACCGCCCCTGGAAGCATGGCCCCCACTCCCACCCCCCACCATCTCTCCATTTCAATCCCTTCCTAAGTGAGCCCTCAGGCTGCTTGCCTTGGAGATGCAGTTTGCAGCGACTCCTGGGCCTGACCCCTGACACTGGCTGTGTTCTGCCCGCAGCAGGCCCACAGCCCATGCCCAGAGGGTAGAGGGGAAGGTAAGGCACCATTAGGACAGGTATAAGGAAAAGGGCATGATTAGACTCAAGTTCATTTTTTTGTTTTTAAAAAGAAGAACAGATTGAATGGTGTATAATGCAGATAAAATTATCCTGAATGCAACCAAACCAAGTGACTTAAAGCCTACGGCAGCCTGGCCCTTTCTAGAGGTACAATCTCAGCTATTCAGGTGGTTCTCACTGTCATAAAGTTATCCAGCAAACCGAAGAAAGACCCCAGGCCACCCGCTTCAGCCAACATGTACAATCACTGAGTAAGTACCCAGTCCCACTGTTTGGGGTTCTATCACCAGGGTCATTTCAAGACGAGGTCCGAACCATCCACTTATCACCCAGTCAGCAGCTCACACTCATCAGCAGGCTCTCTGAAGACACCTGTTCTAACTGGACCCC